>NKYR01000054.1:6481-232062 GCA_003184365.1 Evernia prunastri
GGGGGGCGGCGGGAGGTGCATGGGCTACCTATGAAAGAATATGAGCACTTACCAAGCCCCTTCTTCTTCAGAATATCGTCCAGCAGGGCCCTCAACTTCAGCCTGAATACCCTCGCTATCAGATCAGGGCGATCGGTCGCTCGTTCGCCAGGCAGGAGGTTTTCCCTCACCTCCTTCCAATTCGGATTGCAGGTGAAGGTGATGAAGAGGTCTGGCCGGCCGAATCTCGTAGACAGGGCAATGGTGTCTTGATAGAGCTGTTTCATGAACCGTGGGCCACCGATATGCGTGGTAGAAAGGACGACTCGCTGTTTGCCGACCTGAGCACCTGTAGTGGCGCCGCCAGCCTGAGCATCGACGACCGCTTGGTACGTGTCAGCACGAACGGTCTTCTGATTCACCTTATACCAATGAAGGTTGTTGCTCTCAATAGCCACATATGCATCGCAAACGAAGTGCTGCAGCAATCGTCCGCAATGGAGTACCCGGCTGAACTTGCGGGGGCGAATTTGCATCCAATATCTATGGAATTTTAACGATGCAGCCGGCTGGAAGGAATGTACGCATTACATACCTGTACAATGAGGCTTGGGTCACTCGTTTGCAGCCACCTCGGCCGGTAGGTCGTGCGATTCGTCGAGGGGCTTGTCCAGGTCTGCTCCGCGAGGCATGAAGGCTGTCACCGAAAGTGTAAGTACCACCTGCATTCGGAATGGCATTATGCCATAAGGGTTCGCCGTATGGAAAGATGAGAGGATAACGCAAGGGCATATAAGCGGGGTGCCAGTACGGTACTTTGTGCCTCTCACCACTTTTAGCCTCTATCAGAACATCCTTTGCCTCAGGCATGCCTAAGAGGTCATCCGCATCGCCTTCCCAAGCGACAGCGACCTCGTCCGAAGTGGGGCGATTGTAGGTTCGTGGATCATGGTGGCGGGGGTTCTCATGGAGTAGCCTATAGCCTCGTAGGTTGTCATCGTCAGCCAGCCTCTCGCTCATTGTTTTGAGGGCTGCGATGTAAGGATTGATTTGCTTCAGGTGCCTGGCAATTTTGCGATGCAGCGATTCCTTGGTATGCTCATGAAAACCATGCCTAGCGATATCACATGCATGTCAGCTCAATATCGAAAAAATGGCCGGAAGAAGGTAATACCGATATGCAGCCTGTTCCTGACTGCTATCCATCATGTAGATTTGCCCAAATACCGACCTTTCACCCTCTGGAGGCGCCAACGCGGGCATGTGAGCGGTAATCGCCCCCTGAACCCTGCACGTGTAAGGCGCGACGGAATGATTGATCGTGACCTGCTGTGAGGCCATGGAGGCAGCGTTATTGTACTGAACGCTATGCTGACGGAATTCTTTGGAGTCGGGAGTAAGAGCGGTGGTTCCAGGCATGATAGAGTGCAATATTTTGTTGATTGCATCCTCGTCCGGATGAACAGGCCCATTTGCACTCGTTTCAGGCTGAACGTAGTCCTCGCTCAATTCATCGATATAAATATCGTCCTCGTGCGTTGTTTCAGGCGCACTGACTTCGGCTTTGCCCTTGTCACAGCACCATCCTTCTGTCTCATCCTCCCACCTCAGCGCCATACATTTGGGGCAAGGCTTGTCCATTGGGCCCAAAATAATGACGCTCCGGCTCTGCCGTGTAGGGGTGTCGCGCGATGAATCCTTGCAGTCTTTCTGGAGGCTGAGGTGGGCCATCGTAGGGGTCGGGGGAAGGGGTAGGTGGTACATCGTAGAGGTCTATGTCGTCAAAGAGACCGTCCGGTACGTCTTCGAAGAGGTCTTCTGGAGGATCTGAAGCAGGTGGATCATCAGCAGGTGCTTGTGACGGTTCAGGAGTATTTGACGCGTCTTGGGAGGAGGCAATGGAGCTGATCTGGGACGCGAGGGGCGAGGGGTAGGAGGGCGGCGAGGAGGCGAATGAGGCTGCACTGCTGCCTTGCGAAGAGGTAAGAGGTGAACTCGGTGNGGTGGTACGTCGTAGAGGTCTATGTCGTCAAAGAGACCGTCCGGTACGTCTTCGAAGAGGTCTTCTGGAGGATCTGAAGCAGGTGGATCATCAGCAGGTGCTTGTGANCGATTGGGAGTGGTACTGCGTGGTGGTGTACCGCGATTGCCAGCGGAGGAAGATTCGCTCAACGGTCGTCTAGAAACGTCAGAGGAAGTGTCAAGGAACTGCAGGAAGGGTTGTAGGATACCTGAAATGCTTAGTAACAATCGGGCGAGGAGTACCCAAGGCGAATGCGTTCATGGCGGAGTGGTGAAGGAATATGGTGTAACAATTATTCGCGTGTAGGATAAACAAAATATTCTTGCCAAGACTCTGAGTAAGCCACTGCTTGAATAGCAGTTATTTCAATGAAACATCACTCAATCAATAGCGCGCCAAATAAGAGGATTCTTGGATCGTTGGAAAGCGCAGATTGAGGCCTATAATCTACGAAAGTCTGAAAGTATCATGCACTGAGGGCATAGAGGCATTGAAGTTGCAAGTATATTACACCCAAATTTTGATGTTCCTACGCTCGGGAGGCCTAGCGGGCTGACTCAGCACGCGATACCTAAAAGCGTAATCAGATGGAGGTTTACATTGGCTGCACATACAAATTCAAGGTTTTTTAGCTCAGCCCTACCTTATTGTTTTATATATACTGATTATNTAGCGCGTCAAATAAGAAGATTCTTGGATCGTTGGAAAGCGCAGATTGAGGCCTGTAATCTACGAAAGTCTGAAAGTATCATGCACTGAGGGCATAGAGGCATTGAAGTTGCAAGTATATTACACCCAAATTTTGATGTTCCTACGCTCGGGAGGTCTAGCGGGCTGACTCAGCACGCGATACCTAAAAGTGTAATCAGATGGAGGTTTACATTGGCTGCACATACAAATTCAAGGTTTTTTAGCTCAGCCCTACCTTATTGTTTTATATATACTGATTATTTTGATTACCTACAGGCTACCTTACAAAGGAGGTCCTTTTTACAATTTACTTTACCTCCCTTGAGCGCAATTTCTTTCAGTCTTGGGCAAGTTCTTTGAAGACATCCTCGCGTCGCGTCGCGGACGTTGCGCTTACGCTTCTGAGGTTCGCGAGCTTGTCTTGTCAGATATGAGGGCCGGAAGGAAACAAGAGACGATGATGCTCTTGGACCCCAATGGATGCAAAGTTGAAGCTTAACAGCTTGCCTTTTCTTTGCTCATGGCGTTCCTGAATCCTGATGTAAACTTACCTCTCACATTGAATCCATCCATCAGCCTGATATCCCTTTTCTGTAGAAAGCACTGAGATAAAGTACTTGCAACCACGCTGCATCAAAACTATGAAGCTTTCTCCACGATTTTGCCACCAGCCGCCTTGTACAGGCGGGGGAAACTGCGGGTCGGCGTCTTGTTTCACTGTGAATCACTTCACTGAGGGGGTGGCCAACATCCAATTAGCTAGGTGAGTGGCGACCTTGCGCGAGGGTCAATACTCCATCCTCTCCCGGTGTGAAGCAAATCACTCTTGTACAACTCTCCCAGTTGTTCATTTCCCCTTCCTTGTTCAACATTACAGATCAGAAGTCAGATCAAACTTTGACACTCTTATAACTCCATCCTGCCCAAAACCAAAGCCCAGCCCGGGCTTCCTCGACACCGACCGTGACACCGCCCAGCGCCAGCTCTGGGACCGTCTTCCCAGCGAGCACAAACTGACCTATGAACTGCAAGGCGACCTATTCATTCATGACAGATAACATAGCTGTCAAAGATGATATATCCAGATCTCTGGTGCTCCCCCGGCGACTCTGAAATCACCTCCCGCCCTCCTACAGACGCAATATACCAGTCGGAGCTCCTCCGAACCTCGATCACACGAACAGTGACCACGAGCGGCCAAATAGCCACGATGTGCAAACGGCGCGGGTTCCGACTCCAGACTGACAAAGGGAGTACGGAGTGTCTGGAACGCGGCCGCCGGCAACGGGGTCGTCACCGCGACATTGATCGACTGGCAATTATGGAATGCGGTCCTTGAGCCGAGGTGGACAGCGCTGGCAGGACGCAGAGTCATGCGAGTTGGATAAAACTCCTGATTGTCTATTCGTTGTACTTCCACTTATCGAGAACACTATATTGGGAGATGTCTCAGCCCCAAGGGCATTATGCGGGAGGTCTGGCATCATTAGCCTCCAAGGCCCGGGGGAGATACGGGAGCGTCGAGCCTCCATTAGCTGACAAAGTATCCCAGACCTAAACGAATATCGTGTATGCATAAAAACAGCGGCGCCAGGGAGGATTCATCTCTTATATCAGACGCGAATAGCGTCGCGTGCACCACCACCATACCACTCTCCACACAGGACTGAGCCCAAACCCAGCAACGACACACGATCCGTCCAATGCCACATTCTTTCGTCTACAACGTCTCCCCCCAATTCCGCCCACTCCACCCCCCCCCTCTCTCTATACCAACCCTCTCAACAAACAGAATACTCACAGCTATAACCAAACACAAAAGCCATCCTAGACCCCCTCGCAGCCCTCCTCCCTCCCTCCTCCCTCCCTCCTTCCTCCCTCCTTCCTCCCTCNCCCTCCCCCTCCACACACACACACACACAAACACACGGACACCGCGTCATCGGCATCCCCCAGCACCCACCCAACCCATTCCACTCCATTCCCTTCCATCAGAAACCCCCCAGCAGAACCTTCCCTCTCCCCTCCCTTACCCAACAACCATAGCCTCCCCAACTAAATACTCACAACAGACCCATGGACCCCCCTCGTCAGCAGATTTCCCTTATCTCCTCCTTCGCCTGCCCCCACTCCCCCGCGGTATTAGTTAGCGTCACCGGAGCCAGAAAACTTCCATCGCATCGACAGTTGGACCGTGGTCGAAGAGACACACCCACATACACACACATGTATAAAGACAAGGGAAAAAAAGGACGAAAGACCCGGAAATGTATTGAAAGAAACACACATACACATCTAGAGCCGACTGATGCGTGCCAACGTCGGGCTTGGGAAGGAAAGTGTTGTCTGCTTCTTATCGTGCGCATGTCGTCCGTCCCCGCGCTCGTTCGTCCGTCCGTCCGCTCGTCCATTTCGTTCATTCAATTCTTTGGCCTTGAGCATTAAGCCTCGAGGTAGGTCGAGAGTCAATGAGGCGAGAGGATGGCTCTGTGGAGGATGGAGAGGGGGCACGTGATGATGGGCGGTTGGATGTCAAGATTGGGTCGGGTTGGGTGTTTTTTGGCGGGCAGAGGTCAAGGGGCTTGTGTCGATTGGGTGAAGTGGGGGTCTATGGATGAGTGGAGGACCGTTGCTGTGTTTATGATTCAGGATCATCATCATGTAGATTTCCTGAAGGCGCTGCGATGCTTTGGGGAGTTGGAGTGTGAGAAAAATTAAGTATAGATTTCATCATTATATCCCCCTCCCCCTTTCTCCAAAAATCAAAGAGGGAAACCAAAGCCGACCTAAGGAACCCATCCCCTCGAAAATGAGTCCTAGAGGTATCGCGTCGCTGTATCAATCTACGTCTGAGCTGCTGTGCTGTGTAATAGTACATTCGACCGTCAAATCATATAACGTAGGCGCTCTATCCTCAGACTTACTCACGTACGTACGTTCCAGCTGTATGTGAAGGCAACCCACCAAAAGGTGAGGGCTGGAGCTGTACCCTTCCTCGATTCCTGTCCGTGTTGATTGTAATTAGTGTTCTACATCGTCATGATGGCAGCACGGACCTCTGCAGCTCTATACATCGGATACTACCCACTCATACCCTGCATTTCATCATAATGCTACTGGGCTTCATGCTACCCCTGGCCTTGGTCAAAGGCCGCAAATCCGTTGACGTCTCCCAGCTGCGCCATGTCCCACTCGAGCGTCATTGGCATCTGCCACAAATCTTGCGGCACGAAGGGCTGCTGAAACGAGCCCATATTGAAAGAATCGCCATTATATTGCTGGCCATCCATATTCATGTCTTGGTACCCGTTCAGGCCGTCAGATGGGGACGTCATATTAGGAAAGTCGGCGCTTGAGAAGTCGATGGGAAGATTCATGTCTGAGAAATTGGGAGAGAAACCTTGCAGGTTGGGATTGAACGTCTGGCTATTCAGATCGCCGTTGAAGCCAGGGGTGAAGACGTTCTGTGGTGTAGGCGGATTGTTTGATTGCGGTGTCTGTGACGCGGTACGCTTTTGTGGGATTTGACGAGTGTTTTGTGCTGGCTCCTCCTCGTTGATCTTGCTGCTTCTCCGTTTTCGGCGAGAGTGGGAATCCTTGTCGGCTTTTTCAAGGACGACACGGGCAATGCGCTCGAATTCGGCACATACTCCTAGCATGCGTTTGACTCCGCCTTGTTCTTCGGTTATGGCAAGGAGGGAGAGAAAAGTTACAACTTGATTCATTAACTTGACGTCTGAACGGGTGCGGGCATCTTGAGGATTTTGGAGGATATTTGCGAATAGAGTGACCAGTGCTGAGACGGGAAAGTAGAGTATTAACCTGGGGGGATATGAGCAAGTCAAAGGGACATTGACATGATGTTCGCAACTTACCAGACGCAAGAGTAGTCACCCTTTGGGATGTATCGTATGAGGTGAATGGAAGCTCTTGCGGCTTGTACGCACAGTGCTGCTGACGAGAATCCCCTTGGGTTTAGTGGCCTAGCGTTCAAGCCTTGAATGGCGTAATTCGATAGACGGCTTGTCCAATACCCGTGGTGAACAGACATACGATGGATTGTGGTCAAGCAATTGTAGTAGGCGAAATGAAGGACCACGACGTGAAGAATCAAGGGGGTATGAGATGCCTTGATCTCGTGCTCTGGTCGAAAATCAAGGGGTATACTATCTTTCCACTCTTCGAGTTCTTTGTCGAGTTCTCCTATAGTGTTCAGCAAGGCACCGTCGGACTGCTTTGAAGCTTTTGTGGAGTATAATTGCTTATAAACCTTGCTCTCAATGACGGCAAAGGTGCACATGAACCGGAAAAGATTGGCTTTTCCCTTGCCGTCAGCAAGAGGTATATGTCCAATGTTATCAGCAGGGTCGACTGCCGGCAGTTCAACGTTCATATCGTCGTCATCTTGTGCTGGCGGTCGACCAGACCTCAAGCAGATGCTGATTTGCATTAGTCATTGCAGGTCAATCGTACTATCCTAAGCTTACTCTTTATCGAGGAGATAGGCAATCCAGAATACCCGTTTCCGTTGCTCGATCTCAACTGAGTTCAGGTTGAAGCCTGAGCCGCGCTTGTGCAAGCCTATGCTATTCGCAAGCCGTATTGCGGCGGCGACCAGGAAGAAAGAAGGTTGAGGATTTGGAGTACCCATTAGGAAAAGAGCCTGCGTACTTGAGATCAGTAATGCATTCGCAATATCCACGAAGAAATGTACCATGCCAAGGAGAGCTTGCACACTAAGGAGGTCTGTATTCCGCATCGTAAGCTCGGTCAATACTCCCATCGCATTCTTCAGATAACCCCACGCCTTCTGATCGTCCTCTTGTGGCACCATATTGCTCATTATTCGTAGTCGATGCGCGATAGCCAGCGCAACATTAAGACTAGCCCACCACCCTGACCCTTCGTAAGGATTCCGTGAATAATGTCTTTTTACTAGATGCATGAATGTTGGTTCATGGAAAAGCGGAAACATGCAGTTGAAGTTCTCAAAAAAGTCTCTAAGCAAGGAGTGCGCCTCGTGCTCTGGCGGTAGTGGGATGAACGCTCTTTTCTCGAAAAGATCGTTGAAGACCTCGGGCTTCCAGAAATTCCACTTGACCTCGCTTACATCTGCTGATGCAATCATGTCTTCAAAGGAGCTATCTCCAGTCTTTTCGTTGACCCATTGTATGCCTTTGGGAGAGAAAATGGAGAAGCCAGAGGAAGATCCTGTGATGTGTGAGTGCTAACCTGGGGCTTACGCAATCAAGGTCATACCGATATATCTTGTTTCACCACAATTGTTTGTGACTAGGGAGCACATCATGTCCGATAACTCCTCAACCGGCTCCTCGGTTTCTTTTGGTGCTTCTGCAGGAGAGGCTACAGAATCTCGTGACGGTGGCAATCTGTCCGTTTGTGGGGTGAGATTTCGGGAATCGGAGGTTCGCGGCTGACTCCCAGAGATCGAGGATCTCTCCGAGGTCCTTGTTGGCGTATCATGACTGTTTGGACTGCAACTCTTGTCTGCCAACCTTCTCTCCAACGTATTTGAGTCAGGCGCATCCATCATAGTCTTGTCCGCTAAAATTCTTTCCTTCATTTTCTCTAAATCCGGCACATCCTCACCCTCTTCACTTAAAATCCCGGAGAGTTTCAGTAGGGACTCCATCCGACCAAGACGGTTCTCCAATCCCTCAATATATTTTGCGCTGCACTTTAGTCAGCGTCCAGATGGCCATCAGCTGATGTAGATCGCCTACCCTTTGGGAGGGTTACGCTTTTTCTCAACCTGCGTAAAAATACATTCTGTTTTGTAGTTGAGACAGTGTGAGCATGCTGGCATCTTCCCATCGCACTTGATTTTCTTCTTTCGGCACATATCACATGCCTACCACAATTGTCAATGCCATCAGCCTCCGCTTGATTAGAGGCCAAGTACACACTCTCGCTATCCTCCTTCTCTTGGCGTCGTTACTCTCTTCGTGACCTCCATCGTGATCCTGCCCGTCAGCATCTGCGAAGTCGAAATTTGGTACCGTTGGCGAATCATTGTTGTCGTTGGAACCGAAGTATTGAGGAGGAGGGTTTTTGAGAGCTGGGAGGTCAAAGGAGTCGTGATGATGGTGAGGCTGTTGAAATTGGTCCATGATAATATGAGTGTCGAATTATGGAGAGGGGGATATAGCAGGAGATGGAGATGAGGGAATGCGTTGATATGTTTCCTCTCCTGCCGGCAGTAAGAAGGACACGGCGTAATTGTGGAGGGAGAAGGGAGGAGGAAGTTCAAAAAGGTGAGATTGAACGATTCGTCCCTCAAGACTGATTGGTTGGAGCGTTCTTTTTCCCCCCTTCCTCGAAAAGATGAGACTTTAATGCGATGTGATGTAGGCTGCAATGATGAGTCGTGAGTGCACAATGTGATCAGTAAGCAAGCGGGCAAGCCCGTCGGTTAGCCTACAGGATGGGGTGATCGGCAATCCACATGTTGCCTTGCGAGCCTATTAATCACTCCACTGGTGCCACTGACTCCACCACTTAAAGTCCTACGACCATGAGCCAACAAATAAAGGGTCTCGGTCATAGTACACTAACTCCGGTCATATACAAATCAGCTCAGTACAAGACTTACAGGTACGACAGAATTTACATGACCTTACTCTACAGCCTCAAATCTCCTTGCACGACCAGCAGATGAGATAATGTAAGTCACAAATGCATTTAAAGCAACAAATCATCAATGGATGGGAAACACTTTAACTGACCTGCGGAAGGCCATCTCTCACCGCAGCTGAGCTCGTGAAGCATCCCGAGTTCGAACATGTGACATGGGCTCTAAAGCCCATGCAAAAGGGGAAAGTCGCCGTTGCAAGTGGTCGAGGTGGGCCTATACAGATATCCTACGAGCTGCATGGAAATGGTCCCACGAAGCTTGTGGTGGGTACTACGTCTTCTCATTGGCTCTTATCACAAACCCAAAACAGTCTCGCGCTCCTCTGTGTCGAACACGTTTCCTAGAAGTTGCATATTATTAAACTTCGAACGACAATTGGATTTCATGGAAATTCTTCCTCGGAAATTGATCATTTCTCAGTGGATTATGGGCATGGCAGGATTCAAGACAGCATGGCAACGGCAAACCAAAGACTTCGGACATGGCCAAAACACGAACAGAGATCAGAGCACCAAGTATTCATGTTTGATCTTTGACAACAGAGGCGTTGGAGAATCTGACAAGCCACTGATGCGGTACTCTACTTCTGAAATGGCAATGGATACTCTGGAGCTCATCGATCACTTGGGATGGACATCTGAACGTCAGCTGCATGTCATTGGGAGTAGCTTGGGTGGTATGATTGGCCAGGAGCTTGTAAGCATTGCATTCCAGCTATATGAGAAGCGAGCTTACTTAGCCCAAATGCAGGCTTTGATGGTGCCGGATAGGATAGCATCGTTCACTCTAATATCGACTGCACCAAGACTATTTAGCACAATTGTCAGTATCCGCTCGCGCACTCTTGGACGATCTTTTGCTGATTCTTTCAAGGGCTGGTTTCAGAATCTGAGAGATAGAATAAACATGTTGTTCGCATCACTTTCCGTCAAATTCCTTGCGGCAGATGCTCAACCACTAACACTCGCGTTGTAGTATACCAAAGTCCATAGATGCCGAGCTTAATTCCATCAAAGCCCGCACATTCAGTCAGCCCTGGCTAAATGAACCAGACGCAGAAGGCCATTTCCCTACGAACGGCGACCGCTGGGCCGCCCAAGAATTGGCAAAACGACGAAATACCGATGGTTTTACGAGACGCGGCTTCATCCTTCAAGCAGTGGCTGCAAACTGGCATCACAAGAGCGCAGCACAGCTGAAACTATTAGGAGATCAAGTGGGCAGAAACAGAATTCTGGTAATCCATGGGACTGTAGATCAAATGATCACACAGCCGCACGGCGAGCTGTTGGTGAAGGAGCTGGGTGGAGAAGAGAATGGGGTGACACGATGTATGGTAGAGGGAAAGGGCCATGGATTGCCAATGGAGTGGAGAAGAGAACTCACAAAATTGATTGCCGGATTTGTAGAAAAGACGGGAAAATTGTGAATCGCTTGTGATCCCAGGGAGGGCCCGGTGCTCCAATAGGGGACTAATTACCGAAGGGTGGCAGGAGAAGCAGCCACGAAGGTCATTCTTCAACTGCTGACGTTCGATCGTCATGTTGGGGTCGGTAAGAATCATTGCCTGTCACATATCGCTTTACCTTCTCCACTTCCAGCGCTAACACGCCTTTAAGCAGAGTTGCGGAGCATAGGAAGATGGTGGCACGGAAGCGAACACGAAACATCGATTGGATTTCAGGAGCGGAGACATATAAAATTTCATCCCCAGGGTATCCTCCTGATGCTCTCCAACCCCCTCCCATATACCACGGCAGCTCAATAAACGAGATGGCTGACCAGATAAAATCGGTCAAAGCTGCCTTTGTTGTGGTTGCCAATAAAAGATCAATTGCAAACTCGACTCCACGCTATGCAGCGACCCATATGTTACAACACATTCCACATATCTCATAAGTGCCCCGAGGTTTTCTCCAAAAATTCTTTCGCCTCGTTCACTTTCGTAGCCAAATACGGACTTCCGCCCCGATCTGGATGGTTCAGCAGCATGAGTTGTCGATGATTCTTCCGTATCTTCTCTTTTGTAAGCATGCGCTCACTATCGACCGTGAAGTCAGCCCTCTTATCCGCACGTTCTTTGCTGTACTTGGGGTCCTACTTGAGCTGTAATATCAACGACGCCTCTCTCCTGTTCATCCTGGGCTCGAAGCCGCCTTTGTAGTAGGCCTTGCCCAACGCGCTCACCCCTGCTGCCCCACCGCGGTATTTCCTGAAGGCTAGTAGGCCCGCTCGTCCCTGCGCGTTCTTGTCAGCAGGCAGCTCGCTACGGAAAGACGTGGAAGAAGCTTTACGAAGAACGCAGCAGCGGCAACTCCTACCCCCGCTCCTAGCATCGCCAACATACTCGAACAAGGCTTGTCTCCGGAAGCCACTTTCTAGAATTTTGTCGTAAATCGAGAGAGGTCACTGCATCGCTACCTTCGGAACGTAAAACAAGAGTAGGAAGAAAGCTGGTTCGAGAGAGCGGCGATGTTGAATTTGCCCGCAAATTATTGCTAGTTTGCAAGAAGCTAGCGCCGGTCTCGTGATTTTCCGGTCTCGGTTTTTGATACTCGTACTCGCACGAAATTCCCCAGTATTTGCCCTAATAATTCAAAGTCCATAAAGACGCAAAGATGAGAATTGAAACCTGTCCGTATGCTACTATAGAGAACGACAGGCTTGATACTGATATCTACGCTAGGTTACTTCTGTTCGCAGCCTGTCTATCCCTCCAAGGGTACCTCTGCCGTTTCCTATGGATTGGTTGGAAGCAAGCTGACAGAGGCAGGCATAGCTTTCGTGCGCAACGACGCCAAACAATTCCGATTTTGCAGATGTACGGTTCCCATTATGTTTCCCCTGAGTACGAAGTTCGATCAAGCTGATCCCTGCTGACACCCTCAATAGCAAAATGCCACAAGAATGCACGTTAACCCGCCTTCACAGAATCCGCTCACCTGCTAAACATCCAACAGTTCAAGATGAAGCGCAACCCACGGAAAATGAAATGGACCAAAGCGTTCCGTGTAAGCTTCATCCCTTGTCCCGCTTCACCCATACGCGCAGCAGCTGATTTTCCCCCGCCAGAAATCCGCCGGCAAGGAAATGACCGTCGACACCACGCTTCAGTTCGCCGCTCGCCGCAACGTCCCTGTCCGCTACGACCGCAATCTTGTCTCCACAACGCTCAAGGCCATGCAACGGGTCTCGGAGATCCGGGCGAGGAGGGAGAAAGTCTTCTTCAAGAACCGCATGGCTGGGAACAAGGAGAGGGAGAGGGCTGCGAACAGGAAGCTGGTGGCTGAGAACGAACATTTGTTGGCGAGGCAGAGAGCGAGTGAGAGGTTGGCGGCGGAGGTGGAAGAGCCGTTGGAAGTCGAGGCGGTGGAGGTACCGGTGCAGAAGGTGAGGGAGAAGAAGAGGATGAAGCAGAGGCTGAGGGTTGGGGGTGGCGTGGAGGACTCGATGGATGTGGACTGAAATGCTGGTTCTTGATTTTTTTTACCATACCAAATGCTCAAAGCGTGGCGTTTGGATTACGATAGGATTGCTCTTTCTAAACCTTCTATCTGTGGGCATCCTACTCGAGGCCTTCCCTCCCCAGATGTGCTTTTTCAGGCTCCTTCAACCCCATCTCCACATCCCTCACCACCTTTTCGTGCGCCTTCTCCTGAGCCTCCAGCGTATCCGTTTCCGCTTCCCTTTTGCCTTCATGCTCCGGAACTCTGTAATTGCCCGCCCCTCCACGGCCGTAATGTCCTAGCTCTGGAGGCTTGGTCTCCTCCAACGACGCAGTGACATCGACATTGGCGGTAGTGCCTGCTGCCAGCACATCTCTGGTCGTCACATTCCCAGCGCCTCCACGGCCCGATGTTGAGAATTTGCGGCCCTGGCTCTCCAAGTCTTCAGCCACTCCACTCGCGGCATTGCGCTGGGCTTCGACGTCCTGGTAAAAGAAGTCAGCGTGGTGGTTGGAGGGTTTGTTTCACAAAAACATGGGAGGGGTTTCTTCTCACCTTGGGAGTCACCTTGCAAGCCTTTTCCACGTCTTTGGGAGTGTAAAAATTACCAGCTCCTCCTCTTCCGACCTTTTGATAGTCCATCGTGCATGGGGGAGGTATGATAGGGTGTGATAGTGGTACCAACGTCACCTTGCGCTGCAGCGCATGGGGACCGTTGCCAAGCCAAGAAGCCGGTCCCGAAGAATGCGTTTGTTGGTCCTCAAGCTACCTCGTCTTCGCATCACTCCTCTTTCGCATTCGTAGAGGCAGAGTGTCTTCCGAGAAACTTCATAACTGTACATATATATATTGTGGCTCGGTCGACTAATACGGCGCATCTGGATCGCCAAAAGGCGAGAGAAACCGAAAAGCCAAGAGATCCGTCTTCTACTGTGATCCGCTTTACTCCGCTGTCAACCACCTTCTTCATTGGTACGAGGTAGAGTGTGCTTCCGACTTTATGCAAGTTTCGATGATTCTAGTATCTGATCTCATCTATTTGATAGAGCGGTGGTAGCTCTGAGACCTTATCCCCTGACCTTGAGAAATTTCCCTCGCCTTTTTCCGATATCTACTTTTGCCCCCAGCTTTATCCCCCATCAAGAAGTCTCAGCGAAAAGGCTTTCCCATCCCCAATTATGGTTTCACGAAAGAGCCATCCAAAGAGTCGCAACGGTTGTGCCAACTGCAAGAAGAGGCGAATCAAGGTAAATGTTTCTGTTATCCCGGCTCTTTCATGCTTGGTAGCGCCTTGTAAAAGTATTTGGGAGTAGCCTTACTGACGCTTTACAACCTTTGCTGCTACCAGTGCGACGAAGTCAGGCCTCGATGCTCCAATTGCGAGAAACACTCGATAACCTGCGACTTCTCCTCACACGCACCCAAGAGCCCGTCAACATCGTCACCGCAAGAACGTCGACACCGTAATTCGGATGCCAAATCGGGGCCGTCGGTGCAAGGCAGCTCGAGCGATAATTCTCCTGCACTGCTGCAGTCTCAGCAGTCTTTATTCGATGGTCCAAAATCCCAGCTGCCGCCTTTACAGATGGCGGAACTCGAGCTATTACACCACTTTACCACGGAAACCTGCTACACCCTTTCAGACCGACGTGAATCGCACGAGCTGTGGAGGGTCACCGTTCCCCAGGTAGCTTTTGAACACGACTTCCTGATGCGTGGTATACTTGCCATATCCGCACTTCACCTCAGCTGCCTGAGACCGGACAAACAGACTTACTGGGGTCACGTAGCCGCCAAGCAGCAAGACGCCGCGCTAAGTTCTTTCCGGCAGATCATGACAAAGATGGACCAATCGAACTGCGATGCTTTCCTTGCACTCTCTTCACTGATCGTGGTTTACGGCTTCGAGTCTCCGAAGAATTCTGACAGCCTTGGAATGTTCAACTATAAGGGTCAAGATTCTGATGAGTGGCTTCCCCTAATCCGCGGCGTCAACTCGATTATCATGTCTGTTTGGCCGTGGATCAAGAACGGTCGGCTGAGCGGTCTTCTCCATGACCATGTCCAGGAGCCGCCTCGGACCGAGCTCCCGAATGTTCTGAGTGAGCAACTCTCACACCTCGAGAGCATGTGCGATCGCGCTTCAGGTGGTGCCGAGGCGGTCAACGCCTACAGAGCCGCCCTGGAAACGCTCAGAATTGTGTTCGTAAGGATGAACAACAGGCCAGCCTACGAATGTGAAATTTCGATTGCATTCTTGTGGCCGGTCATGTTACCGCAAGAGTATATTACGATGTTGAACGTGAAAAGGCCGGAGGCACTCATCATACTGGCCCACTACTGTGTCATCCTCCACCATCTCGACGACTACTGGTGGATGAGGGGTTGGGCAATGCATATTATTGACAACATCCATCGTGAGCTTGACGAAAGTTGGCTTTACTTTATTCAATGGCCCACCAATGTTATCTCTGTTGATCAGAAGCTCCTCACCAATGGAACTTTGCAGAATCCAATTTCTGGGAATCGTGTCAGCAACGATTTCAATACAGCACTAGATTCATCACTAAGCATTCCGAGAGAACGGCTCAAAGCCGAGAATGACCGATGAAGGCCGCGGACTCGCTCTATCCTCCACCGCAACACCAATCACGAAGCCACCCGGCCAAGGTTGCGTCTGTCGTCTATGGGCCAACCTTTATGGGTCTCTCGGGTCGTGTTGGTTTGCTTTGATCTTGCTGCCTCGCCGGTTTTGCGGCATATGTTCGATGATTGCTACAATCAGCAGCGGAGAGCGCCTTTAGTAAGGTAATTCCACATATTTTTGAGGTTTGCCGGAGGGTCGTATCAGCTATCCGAATATGGAAAGTTCGGGAGGGCGGGACAGAGACTTTGGGCTAGAACGGCGAGACCCTGCGGAGGCAGCGATTGGGTCTCCACTCGATAGCGCGGTGGCTTGAGATGGTGTGCAGTGTGGCCGAGAGATCGCGGAGGCCACCCTTAAAAGGCGGTGCTGTTGGTCGACACGTTTTAATATGTAGGCCGAGTTACCTCGAAACTCTAATGTGATGGAGAGTGAGAGAAAGGATGGGGGATTTTACGGAGAAAATTATGAAGAGAATGCTGATTTGAAGGGAAAGATGGAGAAGGCAGGAGAATAGGAGGAGTGTGAGGGGATGGCTTTTGATTGGGTTTGCTGGGTCGAGAGCTTCGGATTGCCCGCATTAAAAAAAGAAATTCGGGAAAGGGATCAGCGGTGTGGCGCTTTCTTTTTTCTTTTTAATTATTGGGCTAGGCAGGATATGTTTTAGCCAGGTACCGTATTTAGGAACGGAGGTACGTGGTCGGCAGCAAGAGTCAGGACCCGAGGTTCGAGCTGAAGTACTTTGTGCTTCGTGCAGGTGCAGGGGCAGGGGCAGGTGCTTCGTGCTTCGTGCTGGTGGGGCGAACATGTGGTGGTGGAAGAAAAAGTTTGTAGGTACGGAGTAAGCTGAGACCAATTCGATAAGTGTAAGGTACAACACATGATGAAGATGATTTTGGATGGTAAATCCTTTAGCATGTATTCGTGACCATGTAAAGTACTCCGTAGCTTAGTTATTATTCAAACATCAATGAATTTATTATTAACTTATCATCGAAATTTGAGGGATTGTCATGCTTCAGCTCTCTCTCTCAACTCACCTCACTTAAAGTATTGTCAAAGGTTCGGAAGCAATCTGCTGACCTTAATTATTTTAATTATTCTTTGCCTTATTTTATTATCTTGCCATCAATGATCATTTCATATACCTAAGGTACCTAGTCACCCACCGAGCCAGGTAACGGAGGGATCGCCCCTAAAAGTCTAGCCTCTCTAAGCTTTAGCATCTTAGTCCCTTTTTGCACCACCCCCGCAGCTGTCTAGGTCAATCAATGCAAGCCAAGCTCGTCTGCAGCAGCTTTCTTCTTTATTATTATTATTATTATTATTATTATTTTTCCTCTTCCTAATAATCCTCCTTCCTTCCTTCCTTCCTTCTTTCTTTCTTCTAATTGCAATGCTTCTTCGTCTCTTTGCTCAACTCTACCATCTCACCGGTCAACCTCTCATTCCTTCAGTCTTAACACAATTGCATTGCCTGCAGTGGATTCCGTTGTCTCAGGCTGCGCCTCGCTCTTGATCACGAACCAGCAAGGCTACCTACAACCGGCTTTTGACAACTACCGTCGTTTGATAAGAACTAAACCTCTCTCACTGCCACTGGCAATACCATCTGCTGCTTTACACTCCACAACCCTCCACACCTGACCCTAATCTACCCGTTCGGAAATACAACCAGTACTCAGACGTGTGTCACCTGCAGTCACCAAACCGATCCCGATATCACGCATGTTGCTTATGACCCAAGCTCGATAAAACTGTAACCCGTTGGCTCTCGAGGTCTGGCTTGTTGATCAGAGCCATCGACCAAGAGAGCCGATTTACCCCACCATGGCCAGCTACAAGGTACTTTCCCTCTCAACTCGAAGACAAAGGACTGTCGGATTAATTGTTTATTTGAGCAGGAACCCCAAGTCAACCGCCCTCAGAGCTCCCATAGACTGTCGGTGACCTCCACATCCTCTTCCAATGTGCCCATACGTCATGCTACATCAAGACACCACTCCCACTCGGTCTCTTTTGGGGCGGTCAATCCGTCCCACCGAGTCACCAGACGCAAGAGCATGAATACAAGTGCAGTAAATAACGTCGCTGCCATTGCAGCTGCACTTGGTGACATGGATGAGAAGGGTTCTGCTTCCTCAAAACGCGGAAGCTTGAACTTGAAGACCGCTGCAACCAGCCGAGGCGTCGAGTCCAGCAGACATGGTAGTACTAGCCGTGACAGATTTGCTTTGGGTGGGCTCTTGGGTAATGCCGAGAACTCCAACGAAGAAGCCATGGACGATCAAGAGTCCGCGGTCGAAGACGACTTGCTGCCAAATGAGAATGTGAGCACCGAATCGAAAGCAAGAGCAAGGCGTGCCAGCGAAGGCTCATACCTTACAAAGAACGAGGGCAAACGGTCAAGCGGTGAATTGAGATGCGATAAATGCGGAAAGGGTTACAAGCATAGCAGCTGTTTGACGAAGCACCTGTCAGTATATTCTGGTCTTTCCGTCATCCAGCTGTTTGCTCGTACCTTTGTCCCCTGAGTACCTGTGTACCTGTGTCCCTGGTGTTGTCAATGCTCCTTGGGATCCGTTACACTCTGATATCCAAGAGCTTCTTTATTGACCTTTGGTTTTTGCAGGTGGGAGCATACCCCTGAATGGACATACACATCAAAGCTTCTTATATCCAAGCATCAGCAAGTCCAATTGCTCCAAGCTGCCTCGGTACTGGTTGAGATGAATCAAAACGCTATAGCAGCCGAAGACGTAACGAAGACATCAGACAGCGATCACTCATCTGCCTCTCCTGCCGCATCCGGGTTTTCGGACGTAAGAGAAGAAGAGTACTATATTAGCTCAGCTGAGACCACGCCTCCTCCCATGAACGACAATTACGCCGTGATGGAGGACGCAGACTACGGTCGAAGCAAGAGACACAGCGGCAACAGCTCTTCCTTCTCGAGGTCGTACCAATCTGCTCCGTCATTCTCACTGCCCGCTGGTAACAGTCTCAGCCACTACCATCAACAGGGGAGACCGCCCTCATCTGGAGTCGCCTCGGCAGAAATAGACGAGGAAGAAGCTGGCTTGGTGGCTGCCGTTGAGTCGTTGTGCAGCTTTGGTACCCCAAGAAATGGCCTTGTCCATTTGCCTGATGATGTTCCGCCGGTGCCTCCTGTGCCTGCTAAGTACCGTGAGTACAACGCCAACCGGCTATCTGGCAATCTAGGACAATTGCCAGAATTAGGCTTGTCAGTCCCATCATATCAGCGGCTCTCGGATGAACGAGACATGAAGATGGGCAATAGCCACGTTGTTCAAGTTCATGAGGACTACGATTACGATGATCGTGCCATGTCTCATGGCCGAAGTGACGAAGAGGACGATGGAGTTTTTGGGGCAATGGAGGGTGTGACTCACGGGCGCCTTCTCCGTGCATGACTTGAAAGGTTCAAGCAAAGCAAAGAGAACCCTCACCTTGACCGGGAAAGCACAAGCACTGAAACACTCAGCATTAACACTATCGCGATACTCTCATTTTTCTTTGGATCTTATCATGTAACAATGCGTTGTATATTCAAACCAAACATGGTGCATCCTGTCTCCGCAGATCAGTCTCCAGCACCGAAGAGTGGGTCTTCTTGTAAGTCTACGAGGTTAAAGTGGAGATTCAGAATCAGCGTCGAGCAGACACTTTGTTACATCTTCGTTTGAGAGCATGCGTTGGATGTACGCTCTGTCTAAATGGTAGCATTACGAGTCCAATCTACATAAAGTTTCTTATTTGTGTGACTGTGTTAAAGAAGATGCGTCTTTCCTCAATTTCGAAATTCCTTGGCCCCTGGCTGAGGTGGGATATTCTCTGCATTCACCCGCTAACTAATTTCATTCCTTTTTGGCGACCAACCACAGACGCCCCTGCGGAAGCAGCCTTTGATTCCCTTTGAAATTGCATCTCCCCCTCTTCGCCTCGGAGGTATGTGAAAGTGTGGCGAGGATGTCTAAAGACAGGACACGGTCCGATCAGCGCTCCCAGGAAGCCTCCAGGAAGCCTCCCGATTGGCTTCCAATCTGCCTGCTATCTCTCTCGGTTTCACTCCCGGTCGTCATGAGCCATTACCGCCTTTCTCTCTCGTGTATCCCTGTGAGTAAGTAAAGACATGGGTCGAGATGCCTGGGTACCCTTGCCTTGCCTTACTTGGGAAGTATGCTTACGCTCGTGCTCGAGGCTGGACTGCTGATTTGCTCGGCGCTCTGTTTCGAAGAAGGTATGGATGGGCTGGTTGGTGTGTTATTGGTTAGTGTTAATGTGTGATGTGTAATGAAGGAAGGAAGGAGGCGTGTAAGGTAAGGTATGGTAGTGTGGTGTGATGCACCTGCTTTGGTCATTGTGGTCCTTGCATTCGTAATTCGTGCCTATTCATTTCCTGGTGCCTTTCGTCTTTGAGGAGGGGAGGGGAGGGGAGGGGAGCATTCACTGTGCCTGTGCCGCTTTTCTGGATATATAAACCTCCCAGATTCACCCACCTTTCTTCCTTCTTTGCATCTTACAACTACTTGCACATCTTCTCCAAGCAATTCATCTGCAGCGTTCATTTGCTATTGCTTTATTCCCTTTTCGATGAAGTGACATCGTTTGGGGATATTCTTTGGTAACATTCATTCCCCATTCCCTCCTTCATTTTTCGCCCATTCACATTGCTGAGGGCCATTCACTGGGCGGCATCGTTGGGTATTTAAACCTCCGAATTCTCCCCACCTTTCTTCTTCTTTGCAGGTTGCAACTACTGTACTACCTATACTCTTCAGCGTCAAATACGAGGCATTTACTTGTATATCTTTATCAAGTGTTTATCTACGACATTTATTCTTTATTTCTTGTTCCTTTCGGCCAAGTTATGTCCTTTAGGAATATTCATTTCGACCAAGTCACATGCTTTAGGAATATTCATTCGCAACATCCAATTCTTATTCCTTTCCACCCATTCACATCTTCCCTCGGGACCATTCACTGGGCGGCATCCTTGGGTATTTAAACCCCCAAAATTTCCCGTCTTCTTTCTCTTTGCATCTTGCAACTCTATAGTACTACCTATACCTTACCCTTCATTACCAAATACCTTCTATTTGCACATCTTCAAACATTCATCTTCAAACATTCATCTTCAAACATTCATCTACAACATTCATTCTCCATTCCTCCTTCCTTTTCCACCCATTCACATCTTCTCTCGGGGCCATTCACCGCGCGGCATCCTTGAATATATAAGAACCCCCAAATTCTCCCACCTTCTTCCTCTTTGCATCTTACAACTACAACTCAGAGCGACTGTCACCTTTTTATAGATGGAAAAAGATGTCAACAAAAAGCAGCAGGGTCCGTCTGGAGAAGTCGACCCGGATGAGCCGACAACGATAGTAAGGTTCCTACGTTCTTTAAAGTTATTTGGATGCTTTGATGTCGTTTGCTGACGATGAGAACAGATCGTAATAACACCAGCTTCAAACCGATGTGTCAACAATCTATGAGACACATATATGCACAAGACCAGTCCGAGCTCCGCAGCATATTCAATGGGAGTATCTTCCGGCGAAACTCCACCTCGGAAGGTCAGCCAGTGCGCCAGACATCATGACCAGTGTCGCCTTTATTTCTCCGACCACTATTCGCCTTGGAGAGTTTACGACTCAGCCGACGGCCAACATTGGTCGTCACATCACGGTGTTGGGATTGGGAAAGGGATTCCTCTGGAGTGGATGTCGATCGAGTTTTCCGCGTGGTGGGCTCAGTTTCATGCCAAATGCCCAAACTGAGCTCAATTAGGATGCAGCGATGGCGTGCGCCCTTCAACCAACAAAGCTTCTCGGCGATTTGTATCATGTTGAGAGTGGGTACGGAGTAGCTGCACATCCGACATCGGCAAATCCACACATCTGTCGGACAAATCTATATTGCAGCTCCAGGCTCCGTCAGAGTTTTGGGAGCGCTCCCTTTTTTGGGATTTCTTGGAAAGGCGGCTGGGATACGCCATGATGTCGGGGACCAGACGTTGCTGAATGAGATGGCTCAGGACGACGGTAAGTTTGTTTCGAGGCGAGGATCTCTCATTTGTATCATGTGGGTACTGATTTTTAATGACAGTCTCTCCAAGCTACGGGCCCTGACTCTCCATGTGTAACACGCATCAATGTCACACCTCACTTTGCCAGAGCGATTATCGCAAAGGGGCCGCAGAAACGCGGATGCTGTGTCGAGAACGAGACACCGACGCCCGGTTTTCCCCATCCAAGCCTGGATGAGAGAGGCCATCCTATCTTCCGGCCTCCTCATTCCGCGGTCATCGAACGTCTCGGATATTGTGTCGTGAGACGGAGCAGGCGTGGGCGATTGTTGACGAAGAGAACAAACGTTGTGGACTCCTCTGATAGACGAACTGTGCGTGGTGTAGGTCTGCCATCATCTCTGTCTCCTCATTCTGGCCAGTGTTGCGGGAGTCATACCATGGCCGCGCGAATGTCCCCATCTACGAGAGAAGGCTATCGATCTTGTAACGCTCTTTGCCCTCCATTCTCTAGACTGGACCAGAGCAATTTGCTTGGGTCTGGACGTCACTGTACGCTGAGATGCAGCTCATATGGGACGCAATTGCCCACAAGGCTTCTTGTCCCTATGTGTCTGTGAGAGAGACTGTCAGATACCAATTCTCAAAGCTCATCATACGACCCGAATTTTGCAGACACCGTCTTTGCATTCATTGGTGCTGACAGGTTCTACGCTGCAGAACTAAAGATATACAGGGAGCGACAGGATACCTATCATGGGACGACTGCGGATATATTTTCCACGGGAATGGTATTTCCTGTCACGCTTGGTATGGAGCCGTCGCATGAGGGGTGCGATTTTGCGCAGTGACTCTGATGGCCGTGTGGGCGTCGACGTTGAGCGCTGCCCCTGGCACCACTCGACCTCAGCGAATATAGGGAGTGCCGAGAAGAAGCAAGCAAATGAAAAAGACGGCACACATGCACAAACATCATTGGGTCCATCTGGCATGGCAAAGCGGCGAGCATAGGCGACGAGGATCATACAGGTCGAGGAGTGGGACATGCTCGATTCTCACACTCAAGCGTGGGAAGGGATGGGGGCCAAACACAGAGACGCTAACAGATCCGCGTTTCCTCCAACCCTTCTTGAAGCCAACTGGAACACGGCTTTTCGGTTTCCCTATCTGCGAACTGATACTTTCACCTTTACAGTGGGACACAACTTTTCATGCCTGCAGGCCATCATGAAGAGCCTTTTGCGGACTCGCTCAGTGCGTGGGCCGGAACATGTCAGCTGCAGATTGGCCAATCCTATCTGGCATTATATAAAGTGAGTGTCTCCGGCACTATATATTGTAAGTGTCCCCACACCGCCTGTCGCAGATCTTTTCTAACATAACCAAAGTATATATCTCGACAACCGTCAGGCTCAAGCCGTTGAGCAACACCACGGTCCTTGCGGGAGATTGTATTGGGGGTCAGCTGCAGATTGAATCATCTCTCTGGCATAATATGAAAGGCGCCGTTCTCCCAAGGAGATACGTCCGTACCTCATTCCTCTCGTCACCTTTTCTCTCCAACGCAACTTGGCAGAATACCGTCAAGACCGTCAGGCACGGATCTTGAAGCAACAGCACGGTCTTGCGGGCGATGGTATATGCGGTTCGGCTGCAGGCTGGCACCTCTCTCTGGCTTAACATGAAAGCCACCTTCCCCCAGGAAATACGGCCTTACATCATCACCTTTTCGCTTAACGCAAGTGGGCAGAATTCCGCGACAACCGTTAGACACGAATCACTAAACAACAGCACGGTCTTGCGGGCGATTATATGCGCTTCAGCTGCACATTGGCCAATCTCTCTGGCGCTATATAATGTAAGTATCCTCACACCGTCTTTCGTCGATTCTTTCTGACATAGACAAAGTATATATCTCGAAAACCGCCAGGCTCAAGCCATGGAGCACCAGCACAGTCTTGTGGGGGATTGTATGTGGTTGGTTGACAGCTCTCGTTGAACCTCCTACTAGGAACAACAAGCTTCAAGAAGAAAGCCTTCCTTCTCTTCTTCTTTAAGAGCCAACCAAGGACTCTCCTCTTTAAGAGACCCTCTTCACCTTCTTCAAGCTTAACTGGAGACTCCCACATCTTTCACTCCCGTCAAGGGTCAGCTTCCTCCCTCCTCGGCCGTGCTGAACGCCCAGCCTGGATCTCAGTCACCATGCACAAACCCTGGAGCGACAGCACGGGCTTGCGTGCCACTGTGCTGACTGCAGATGCAAAGCTTGAGAGTCTCCGTCGACCATCAACTGCGGTCAGCAACTCGGCGCTTGAGACTCCTCCTACTGCGTCTGTGAACGCGTAGCATGGATCTCGTTGGAGTTCCAATTATATAAAGATACTCGATGTCCTCCCAACAGCATGTAATGGGGCAATCCTTTGCAACGACTGGACAGAGATACACCCAGGACCATCTCCCCAGTTCCATCAACTTTCCAGGAAATCAACAACAAGACCGGCCCCCAGTCTTTGCCTACAATGGATCCTATCTCCCTCACATGTGGCAAGATGCTTTTCATGCCGTCAGGCCGCTCGCCGTGCATCCCACCAAGTATCAAACAGAACCGACCCTCGGAGTCGACTTGGTCCTCCTCTTTCGAAGCACCGAAGGCTTCGCTGAATTCTCCTCTTGTGCAGGCCCTGCTTTGGCTCGTCTTCGGCACCATGTGCGCCCTCTTCCTCTTCTACGCTTTACGCAGAAAAGCAACAACATCGCTTCTCAGTCCTTTTTCTACGACTAATACTTCCACCTTTACATGTAGCAGGATGCTTTCCATACTATTGGACCATCATGACGACTGTTCATTGGGCCTGCTGCCTGCTCAAGCCAGGACACACTTCACGGCTTTCATCTTCCTCGATACCGCTAGCATAGGACCCTGAAACCTCCAACCAGTCCATAATCTTGCTCATTGGACCGGTAAGTGGAAATCGAGCCCGCTTTCAAGATATTCGTTTTTTGGGCAAGCTGACCGTACTCCAGAGCACTAAAAATATATATGCCGGCCGAAGTTCCGCTGTTAGCCACAGTTGCTCCTCGAGCCCCGAGAAGGGTGCTAACGGGGCGGAGTTCTTGGAGTATCTGGCAACCCACGAAGGGGCGGAGCCGAAGCTTAGGGGATGAAAAGACGGGGTCCAAAAGGAAGGACACAGTGGGTTTTTGTCTCTCACCTCATCAATAGTCCTCGTGGCTAACAAGCTCGATGTTAGTTGCGAGCCTTCCTTGCCGTCTGGGGAATTTCTCGGTCTCTGCGGGTTTCTGTGGTTTCGACCTTATGATCGAGGCTTCACTTTGTTCGCGCTCCTCTTGGGATGCAGCAGGATCTGGGTTCTCCGGAGCCGCAGACCAAGGGAGGACGCCACAGCAACCTCAATTCGCAAGCACCCAGGCCTCCGGACGCGTTTGACAAGATTGTCCGCAGCCCACGCTTTGCCTCGACGGCTGCGCCTTCGACTCCCGACTTCCATTGCCCCGCAACACCAAGGCTGTTCGTATTCCAAGTTCCGCCTGAGAACAAGTTTTAGATTTCACACGCTGTACTTCGAACTCGCTCCTACGGTTGTGCCACGTGGAAACGGCAGGACAGACTGAGCATCCTGATCTTTCCCACCGCCCGCTTCGACCTTGGAGAATTCATGAGGAGCATCTCTGATGACGGAAGCCGAGCGAGCTGGATCCTACAGCTGCTACGCCCAGTCAGTCGGTTGGTCAGCATCATTGGCCTCGCGAGCGTCCGTCGGGATCTTGCGCATGCTTGGCTCTCTCTATCTCTCGACGCCTTACCCATGATGCGAGGATCCTTCGTCTGTATATCGCAGGCTATAACATATATACAAAAAGCGGAGGAATACGGCACAGAGACATCAAAGCGCAAAATAACCTCATCGATGAATGAGGAGCGGTGGTGGTGACTGGATGTGGAACATTTTTCCATATCGTTTGCCTTGGATGCCTCACATGGAACCAACGATGTCCCTCTTCATTGGAATGCAATAGCCACGAACCCCGCACTTCAACGGCAGCAGACTATTCTCAAACGGGCACAACCAGTATCAGACTGTCCCATCCTCAACCTACAATAGCTCCGCAGGAGCGTTATATCCAGCCATCGGTCAACCACACCCCAGCCCGTTCTCCCACAGTTGGAAGGTGCTTGCCGAGTAGTGGCTTAGTCATGCATAGCTTAGATATCTAGCCATAGGTAGCCTCCCTAGAACATTCATCATCATCGCAAACCCACCGACTGGCACCCACCAAGAACTCCAACGGCAGGGGGTACAACCGCTAACCAGACTGTCCCATACCTACTCCATCTACGATAGCGCCGCAGGAAGCGTTGTATTCAGCCATCGGTCAACCACAACCTCGGCCCGCACTTCAAACTTCAGCGGGAGTCGATTGATGGCGGCCTGGCTATAGGCACACTGCCATCAACACATATATCCTTGCATCGCATCGGAGCCACCAACATCAGATAGCCAATGTATGGACAGCATGTGCGATGGAGAGCTTACGTGGACAGAGGAGGATCATTCCAAAAATGGCGATGGCAGTTCATGACGCGGAAAGAAGTTGAGGCAGAACGGAAGATGAGAGCTGATTTGGACCTCCGGCTAGAGTCACCATGTATATCACCGCCGCTGTGGCCCGATGAGATTGACCACGCGCTTGAATGTCTCCTGCTGCTTGGCTGGTGGGAGCGGAGCACCCGGGCGTTGTTTCTCACCACTACTGGTATTGGAGTGGAAAAACCACGCGCTAGCAGTTTGGTATATACAAAGTAGTTAGAGCAAACGACAGAGAGCAAAGTTTTTTGGACCCGGTTGAACAGAAACAGAACAGACTTGCAGGCTTTACAGTAGACGAAGTGACGATTTTGCCCCAATCTACCTAGAATATGTTCCTCCCAGCTATGGATGGAAATGTCCCCCAATCAGAACACCCGAAGCTGTGATCAGTAGCTCAACGTGGTAAAGTACACAAACAAGTTCAAGAAAACAAATTCGCCCTTCTGTCCCATATCCGCTGGATGGCCACCCCCGGGGTAGGTATGTCCGGCCCGTCCCCGACGGGCTGAGGATCAATCAGCTCGTGTGGCGGCGGCGGTGGCGCGCTCTTGCCTCCGGTGCCGTCGAAGTATTTGGAGAACTCCTTGTTGTCCTCGAACGGTCTCTTCCCCAGTATCCTGACGAGGTCTTCCCTCCCAATCACCTCCTTGCTGAGCAACTCCTCCGCCACCAGACCGATTTCCTTCTTCTTCTCTGTGAGCAAATCTCGGCACTGCTTGTACGCCTCGTCGACGATGCGCCGGACTTCGCTGTCGATGTTCTGGGCCGTGGCTTCGGAGAAGGGCTTGTGCAACTGCTGTTGCTGGTCGTCTTCGTAGAAAAGGTAGCCGATCTTGGAGGACATACCCCATTGCGTCACCATAGCTGTTGCCATCCGTGTAACCTTGTTGAAATCATCACTTGCGCCTGAGGTCACGGTGTCGAAATGCAACTCTTCACTGACGCGGCCGGCGAGCGTCATCGCCATACGGTCCATGAGCTGGTTGACGTTCAACAAGTAGGCGTCTCCCTGGGGAAGATACTGCGCATAGCCGAGAGTACCCTTGCCGCGGGGAATGATGGAGACTTTCAGGAGTGGATCCGCGTATTTGAAAAACCAGCCGCAGATGGCGTGGCCGGCTTCGTGGTATGCGACTGTGCGTTTCTCTTCAGGATTCAGGACTAGAGACTTCTTTTCGAGCCCGCCAATGACGCGCTCGATGGCTTGTTCGAAATGGGTCATTATTACCTTGTCGGCACGTGTGCGGGCAGCTGAAGAAGAAAAGATTAGCCCGGGGTCTCCTGTGAAAGGAGAAAGAGGAAGACTTACCGATGAGCGCGGCTTCGTTGACGCAATTGGCGATGTCGGCACCAGAAAAGCCTGGGGTGAGTGCTGCTAATCTACCAGTCAAGTGATCCATGTCCTCGCTCGTCACTATCTTTTTGAGATGCACCAGGAATATCTGCTTTCGACCTTCCGTTGTTGGGCGGTCGATGGCGATGTGTCTGTCAAAGCGACCAGGACGTAGAAGAGCCTTATCCAAAACGTCTGGTCTATTTGTACCTGCCAGCACGACGACCTGTTCGGTGGTGTTGAAGCCATCCATCTCCGTCAGGATCTGGTTCAATGTCCCTTCTCGTTCGTCGTTACCTCCTGAGAATCCACCCTTGCCTCTGGCTTTACCCACAGCATCAATCTCGTCAATGAAGACGATACAAGGCGTGTTTTTGCGAGCGTTCTGGAAGAGATCCCGGACACGCGAGGCTCCAACACCAACGAAGATCTCCACGAATTCGGAACCGCTTATACTGAAGAACGGTACCTGAGATTCTCCCGCCGTAGCTTTCGCTAATAGCGTCTTACCAGTACCTGGAGGCCCAGACAAAAGTGCACCTCGAGGGATCTTAGCTCCTAGCCTTTGGTATTGGTCTGGCGTTTTCAGAAAGCTGACAAATTCCATGATCTCTTGCTTAGCCTCGTCCATACCGGCGACGTCCTTGAAGCGGATCTGTACGTCCGTTTCATGATTAAATCTCTTTGCTTTGCTTTTACCGATTCCAAAAATCCCACTTGAACCACCGGCCCCTCCTCCACCAGCACGCCTCGTTACCCAGTAAACTGCGAAGGCAAGCATGATCATTGGGGCAAGAGGGACGATTGTATTGAGCCAACCAGTCTCGTTCACGTAGGATACTGGTATGCGCTCCGAGCTGGGAATGCCTAGCGAATTCTGCGCTTCCTCTAATTGCTTCTCAAAGGCTTCCACCGATCCAATGCTGAAATAATAACGGAAGTTACCGTGTTGTGCTGGGCTTTCGGGATACATGCTGCCAGTAGCTTCTCGATGGAGGTCAACGCGGACTCTGTGGCTATTGATAACCGTAAGCTTCTCCACTAAGCCCTTGTCGAAGAACGTGGTCTTGAATTCTTGGAATGTAATATCTTTGGAGTTCTCGCTTGGCATAACGGTGCGGTATAGCAGGTAGGCTACGAAGGCAGTGACCAGGAATGTTCCGGTGTCCACATTCGCTGTGAATTCTTTAAAAGGCTCCCCAGGCTTCTGCTTCTTTTTCCCTCCAGACTTTTCCTTGCCATCCTCGCGTGACTTTGACGCTGTCGAGCCTTGACTCTCCTCTGCAATGCGTTTCAACGCTTGTTCCCTTGCCAACTTCCCAGTCCAGGAAACTAGCTTCGCAGCACTTGCAAGGTCTAGAGGTCGAGTCTTCAGATTGTCCATGACCTCCCGGATCTCTGAAGGTATGCCTTTTCGTTTGAACTCCTCGAAGGACTTTTCGACCGCGGCGGCCTCAGAAGCAGGCAATCCTTTCCTGATTGTTCTCAGCAGGCTGTCTAATCCCTGTTGTTCTTCCTCGGTGAGGGAAGACATTTGAGGAGAGTCTTCCTGTTTGACATCTGAGGCGCCTTGATGAGACAAGGGGCCTGCATCGCTATATAGGCCCTCGAAGCCACGAGCAGGCTTCCCTGGCTTAGTCGCATTTCTCGTTGCCTTTTTCCCAACTGTATTGGCGTTCGCATCCTTGCCGGTCTCTGGATCCCCAGGCTTGACGGATGAGTAATTGCGACTTCTCGACACTGGATGGTACGCTGTTCGTGGAAAAGAGCCATGAATAGGACGAGGAAGTAGGTTGAGGTTGGCGTCGATGTGCGTTGTGGATAATCTGGCGAGGTTGCTCGACCGCCGCAAGAGCGTGGTCATGGTAGGATGGAAGGATCAGGAAAAGAGCTGTAGAATTGTGGACTGCCAAATCAGAGCTGGCTACATCAATTCAGAGTCGTTTCGGATTCTGGCAACGCAGAGAAAGCGAAGGCCAATAGTTCAAAGATCAGGTGGCGGCTCTACAATGATCTTTGCAGACTGAGTGACGAGCCTCGACTCTCAGGGTCTTGCTTACTTACTAGCGTGTACCTAAGGTTACTCTGTACTTAGCGTGTTCAAAAGCATTTTCCGCCTCTTGGCTTGGTATTTGGCGCAAACCCCGTAGATCGAAAGCATCTACTTCACAACCCGAGGTCGGATGGCCATAATTTTGACGGCACTAGATTCGCAAGGATGTTGAGTACCACACGGTAGTCCAGAGGCCTTGTCTTTACCTACTAGGACAACGAGAAAAAGATGATAAAAGAACTGCAGAAATCTTCGCTTGTTTCTGTACGAGTACGGATACGAGTAGAGGGTATGGTTTTCAAGGTGAAAGACTACAATGTTCATGGCTTGTAGGCTGACCACCGTGAGTGTCAAGAGGTTGGCAGACACTTGTCAGATCGCTAAGTGTACGGTAATCGATTTACTTTCTCCGCGTGGTATCATATAATTCGCCACGATATCCTCTTTCTCTGCCACCTGCTCTAAGGCATGGAGAAGATAAGAGACCGGAACACCATTATACCAGCGCCATTAGGAATCGAACCCAATACATTCAAATACCACGGGCGAACACATAGACATGCGCTGAATCAAATCAAATGTCACCCTACAAATTATTTTCAGGCCAAAGCCGCCAGCAGAATATATCCCATTTTGGCTATATACTCTAGTGGTCGTAGGGTTTTCGCAGTTGTGTTCAACGCTTCCAGGGGAATTGGATCATCCCCATTTCCCAGAATCCTCGGATTATCTTACTCCATTGTTTAAAAGCCTGTTCGGGAACCCTGTTCAATTGTCCCTCATTACTTCGCAACTGGCTGCGAGCTCCGCTTATCGCTGAAATCTCCCGGCGGACCTCCAGGCAGTTTTGGCAGGAATTTCCCAACTCTATTTTGATATTCCTTGTAGTCTGGGTACTTTCTAGCGGATATGAGCTCCGTGAACCACGTCGACGCCTGGAATAGAATCAGGTATGCCACTGCTCCAATAATTGACCAGTTGTAGTATGTCTGCGTGACCCAGCAAGACCATCCGTAGAGCAGGACCCAAACAGACTGCTCCGCTGCAAAATTGGGGTGACGGCTATATGCCCACAATCCGGTGGTATTGAAGCCGCGGTCAAGGGTTTCCTGGTTGAAGCCTTTGGGGACTTTGGCTGTCTCTCGGTACTCTTTCTTCGCTGCATGGTAGGCTAGGATATATTTGCAGTCAGTGATGTGGCTAACAGTCCAAACATCGACGGAGAGCGGCAAGACTCACTCCATTGCTGCCCATCGGCGTAGAATGCCACAAAAACTAAAAGTCCCCACCCTCTAGAGAACACCACATCGGCAGTTGTCCAAGGAGATGTGGCTTTGGTTGAAAGTAAGAGGACATAGGTTGGTGTCGCCACAAGGAACAGGAGTATCTGTGCTATCGGTCAGCGAGGCTTTCCAAAGAAAGGTACACTCCCTGCTCACGCTCTGAGCCAAGGAAATGAAGACCACATTGAAGACAAAGAACAACGGCGGACTAATATATTCTTTCAAGACATCCCATCGATAATCTTCTGAGCCAATGCTATAGCCTCCTTTGCGCCAGTAATTGTAAGTCAATCGCGCCTATTTCAGTCAGTAGAGATCTGTTGCTGCTGAGGGCAAGAGCTCACACTCCAGAAGGCACTAAAGAGTAACAACATATCCAGACGTCGAGTTGACAGGCCCGTAGCATGTGCATAGGCTGTATAGTGGGCATTGTAGATTGTAGGGAGGACACTCCAACACCGATCAACTTGTGAGTAGTTTCTATTTATCTCTGAGACGAGGAGGAATATGGGAAAGAGGAACAAGGAGAAAGCGAAGGCAGAGATCAATGGGTTGGTGGAGACATAGAGGACTTTGAGAGCTTGAAGATTCGTAATGTTTTGGAAGATTTGCTGTGGTAGGTCGTACAGCTGGCCGATGTAGGGGGAGACTGTCTTGCTAATGTCAGTACAGTCAGCAATCGATCTGATCACGGGAAGGGCCATGTTGTCGCAGTGATTAGGGGAGACGGAAAATATATATTGTGTAGACAAGACAATGGGGGCAAAAGCGAAGCACAAACAAGTATGTAATGACTAATGACGATGTTGTTGAATGTCCATCCTTGCTGCAGGGTTCTTCCACGGCACGAGCCGAAGGCTAGAGCTGCGCATCAGGACCCTCGGACAGGGGTTCATGTGGGCTCGTTCCTTCCACGTGCATTCGTATTGTACCCATATGCCCCAATCTGTATTGCTTCAACATCAAGAGTCGAGAACAGCATTTTAAAAAAATCATGGGAGTGGCGTACTGTACGTGTTATGCAAGGGTCAGAATAAGGAGACGGCATGGCACGCAAGATCCTCTGCGTTGCTGAGAAACCAGCCATCGCAAAATCCGTAGCTCAGCATCTGAGCGGAGGGCAATTTACTACGGTACCATGAATTTTTTTCCCTATTCTTGTTTTTCACGTTGTCTACATTGTTTATATAATGTTCTCTGGCTCACCAGTCTAAAGCGAAGCATTACCGGGAATCAATATGTAAAGAATTACGATTTTGATTTCAATTTTGGTCCACCATGGGGCAATTGCTCCGCAACCATGACCAGCGTCATCGGCCATCTCAATGAGCTCAAATTCCCACCTCAGTACAAGCAATGGCATTCGCCGCCCCCTTCATCTTTGTTCGACGCTCCTGTCGAAGAAGTGGTAGACCCTGTATGCTTTCCGCTTGTCTGACTGATATCAGAATCTAAAACAAACTTAGGACAAGAGTGCTATTGCAGAAAATATCGCACAACAAGCTCGATACTCTAGAGCTCTTTTTATCTGGACTGACTGTGATCGAGAGGGTGAGCACATTGGTGCAGAGGTGCGACGAGCGGCTTTCCAGGGCAATAGGTCGCTCGAAGTAAAAAGAGCGCAGTTCAACAACACCGAGAGAGCGTACGTCAACCTATGCGTAATCATTTTACAGTAGGCGGCTTTTGGCTGATCTCCAACATTGTAGACATGTGATCAGAGCTGCTCAGAATGCAATCAACCTAGACGAGCGACAAGTCAATGCCGTTGCAGCTCGAATTGAATTGGACCTACGCATCGGCATCGCTTTTACGCGGCTTACCACTTTGACTTTGCAAACAATGGGTGGAGATCTCACCGAAAGAGTCATTAGCTATGGTGCGCCTTGGGGCCTGTTACTATTTCGTTGGAAATCATCTCTAACATCCTAAGGATCTTGCCAATTTCCCACGCTTGGTTTCGTCGTAGACAGGTATTTCCGAGTCAAAAACTTCGTACCAGAAAAATTCTGGAGCATCAAGGTAATGCAGCTTCGCGATGACATGGAAGTGATATTCTCATGGCGAAGGCATCGATTATTCGACCGTATGTCTGTGGTCATTCTTTTTGAAAGATGCCTCACAGCACGACTCGCAAAGATTGTTAAGTTACAAAAGAAACCAACAAGTAAATGGCGACCTTTGCCACTAACGACCGTGGAACTGCAAAAGCTCGGAAGTATGTATCTTCGCATGGACAGTCAGAAGGTGATGAAGGTACACTGCCCGGTCCTTTTCGCGCTCTACAGTTTAAATGACATCCTCATCAGATCGCCGAGAGTCTGTACACCAAAGGCTGGATCAGTTACCCACGCACCGAAACCGATTCGTTCGACAAGGGCATTGATCTGAGTGCACTCATTGGGAAGCAAGTCCAAGATAATACATGGGGCCCCTACGCGCAAGGACTCCTAGGTGGGGGTTTTAAGTGGCCACGCAGCGGCCGTAGCAATGACCAAGCCCATCCGCCAATCCATCCGGTCAACTATGTTTCCCTTGCTGCTCTCGCGGAGGACGATCGCCGAGTGTACGAATTTGTGGTCCGAAGGTTCCTTGCTTGCTGCTCGGAAGATGCGAAAGGGGAGTCGACAACTGTCGAGATCGAGTATGGTGATGAGACGTTCTTCACCAACGGGTTGATCGTGTTGGAGCGCAACTACTTGGACGTCTATCCCTACGAGAGATGGACAAGCAGTCAGCCCTTACCCCGATTCAACTTGCACGAGACCTTCGAACCAACCGAAGCAAACATAACGGAAGGCGAAACCACTGCACCAGGGTATTTGACCGAGCCTGAGCTTATTGGCCTGATGGACGCCAACGGTATCGGTACCGATGCAACAATGGCCGAGCACATTGCCAAAATCAAGGATCGAGACTATGTCATGACCCAAAGCCGCGCAGGCAGCGCTATCCAAACGAACGCCACCAATGGCAGAGGAGGTCGCGGTGGCAGAGGCGGGAGAGGAGGCGCTCGAGGAGGTAGCAATGCCGGCGGCGGAGGAGGCGGAGGCTCTGTGCAGCAATTCATCCCGACCACTCTTGGTGTCGCTCTGATCGAAGGGTACGACGGTATAGGACTGGAGACGAGTCTGGGCAAGCCTTTCCTGCGCAAGGAGATGGAGATCAAGATGAGGGAGATATGCGCGGGGACGAAGGGTCGCAATGACTTCGTCCAGGAGACGTTGGAGCAGTATCGGGAGGTGTTTGTGCGGACGCAGCAGCAGCTTGGCGTGCTGAGGGCCGCTTGCACGAAGTACGTCTTTGGTGGCCGGCCGTGACGTGATATGATATGCAAGCTGTAGCCTTTATGCCGTCTTTTTGACTCATGTGTGTCTCAACCAGCGAATGGATTAGAAGAAGGGTCATGTACCCGAATATCGACCAGCTGAACAGCTTTAGCATCCAGCAATGTTGTAAATTCAAACAGCGAATTACAATTGATGTCTCCTCTCTCACTGGCCCCAAACCCTCAATTATGACATCCCCAGCTACACACCTCAAGCAACCATCCGAGCAAGCAAAGGGCTCCCCACCGGTCAAAATGACATGGGTAGCCCCAGCATCCCTGACCGGCGCAGAAATCCCAGAAGGAAAGCCCCTGGTATTAGATCGAAACTGGCCTCGGGCCCGACTTCCCGTCCTCCCTTTGCGTATTTCCCAAGCAGTCATTTTGAACCGTAGGTTGGAATCTGGCAGTACCCGTACACTCTTATGATCGAAAGTCAAAGCGTAGAATATAAAAGCCAAGAGTACCCTGTTTCTTTTGTTTCAATGCATACTCGAGCCCTGATGAACCCACCAGTGAGCGGAGGAGGAAGAGGGACAAGTCTTGCGGGATGGATCGTTGCGTGCTGGGGGGTTTGTTCCTTGTCCCGTAATATGGTTTGTACTTTTTGGGAAGTGAGGTCAGTGCTCGGACAGTCAGCGCTGTGGATCAGTCAAGATGAGGAGACGTCCATTGTGGGAGAAAATCTTCCTGGTTGATTTCATTCACGAAGCACCATCGCGCCTGCTACCACAAGGCTGTAGATAGATAGATAATGGATGGGTGGCTTTGCAGCATGAGCGCCGATGTCCTTGGCAGTATGCATTGAATGATGGAGATTTGACAATATCTGCTCTTGGTCCTGCATGTCCGGCAAGCTGACAGACAATAGATGGTCATCACCCCCTTTTTTTGCCACCACGCCATATACCCACAATTTCCGTCAAGCTGCTGAGAACGTTGTTCACGTTTTCGCCGTTCTCCCGCCTGTTATGTGGAGCTTATTGGAGCCGAAAGCTTGACTAGACGTCCTTCTATTGACGTTTGTGTAGCGACGTAGGGGAAAGGTGTTCGCTCTTTCTTCACCAGTTGCTGTAGCAGGGATACACAAGTGCCACCACAATTTTCTGCGCTGTATTTCAGATACGAGTGTAGCGCTTCCTTCGTAGTACATCGTCTTGCTAGACGCACGCAGGAGCCTAAGATTAGTAAGAGAGGAGGTCAGGATTCGGTGTCACGGTCGCAAGCCCGCTGCCAATATGCCTCGCTGTTTCCTGAGCTCTTTCTACGAACACGTTCCTGCAACATCAGTAACAAGGAGAAAGCTTTTGGAGATAATGGTCCAGGCATCGTTGCCGTTCTTCTACTGCTTCCCTTTCTCAGGACCTGTGAAAATGTAGTGGCTGCCCTCGCTCCTGCCTCCCTCATCGCCTCAAGGCCTCTCTGGACAGATCTTCAGTATCCGCACACATTCCCTGCCTGATTCGGCTGTTCGTTCAGTCGTAGGTGATGTATCACTAGCGTACCCAGCATGAAAATCATAAAGGACCCAACGGTCTCGCTTAGCTTTTGTACCAGAGCCAAGAATAGGGGGAATATTGCAAACAACTTCACAGCAGGAGCACCGCACCCTCTCTGACCAAATGCTTCCGTCAGAACTTAGGGACATTTTTGCTCTCGCTCCCCCCGTTTTCTGGACTTCAATTGAGACTCTGACGGTGGTGCAATACATCGGAGAAGAGAAAGGACGCAAAGCGCTCGCTTACCCCTTTTATGCCAGAATTGCCACCAGAGATATTCGCATTATCTGTTTCAGCAACAGCAATCCACCTTATCCTCTTCCGAAACTTGGTCCAGAGTTCGGACGATTTTTGCTCCATCTTTCCCCGTTCAGATATAATTTTTCGATGCGGTGGTCGTGAAGCAATAAATCGAAATAGCAATTTGGCAGGCTTTTGAGGATTCTGGTCCTTGGCAATGCCCAGAGAGTTGATCCGAGTGATCTCTGTGATGGCCCTAGAGAGGCCCCTCAGGTATAAATATGGTTTCCCCCCCCCAAACTTTCATCTCTTTTTTTTCACCACCCTTCGACAAGGACTTGGGGACTCACCGGTTGAGGCCCCCCAACCCCCTCTTTCATTCAGCTAAGTCTCCCTTCCACTGCCTTCTTCATCCTTCTTCACGTTCCTCCCCTGCCACGTCACCATCACTTTGCTTGCTGGCCTTGCTGACGCAATCGCAGACTACCTTCACCCCGATCCAACCCCCTTCCTCTGGGGCACAAGTCCCAGCGTGCCGGACTATGTTAGGAGCCATTTATGTATGCCATATGATTGACCACTTACGGGACTCTCGAGCTAGGGCCTTCTCGTGGCGAGTCCTGTTGATTCCCTTCGGGGTAACTGACGCTAGCTCTTCTCCTTTCTTTCTTCTTTCTTCTGTCTTCTGTCTTCATCTGTCTTCTTCTGTCTTCTTCTTCTTCTCTCTCTTCTCCTTCTCTCTCTTCTTATCTTTTCTCACGTCTCCTTCCCTTCTTCCCCTTCTCCTACCTGCCTTCCCTCCCTTCCCTCCCTCCCTTCCCTCGTTCATTTATCTTCCATTCCCTCATCTCACCCCCACCTGGCCCTCCCATCCTCTCGTAACCTCGCTTTCCTCCCCTACCCACCTGGTCTTCCCATCCTCTCGTAACCTCGCTTTCCTCCCCTACCCACCTTGCCCTCCCACCCTCTCGTAACCTCGCTTTCCTCCACTACCCACCTGGCCTTCCCATCCTCTCCAATTTTCGCTTCCCTCATGTCTCTCACTCATCGGACATATATCTGAATTTATCTTGCAATATCTTCCGATCTAGTACCTCAGCACGGTCTTGGGCTTTGTCGCAGCGCTGGGGCTCAATCCTTCGGGATTGCTAACCAAGGCCATCTCCTTACACTCTTCTCTTTTCCTCTTCTTCCTCTCAAACTTCTCTTTCTCCTATCGCTGTTACTTGTAGCCCTGCCATTGACTTCGCTGCCTCCATCCCATCTCACCGCCCATGGCCTTGTCGCTCTTGCCCTCGCCACCTTTGCCTTTGCCGCCCTTGCCCTCGCTGCCCTTGCCCTCGGTCCCCTTGACCACACTGCCCCTCCCATCCCATCCCATCCTTACCCCTTTTTCAGTGCCACCCGACCTTACCTGACTTTGGCGTACCTACCTTCCTTCCTCTCCCACACCATGCCATGCCATTCCTACCTTACTTTCTCTATCCATCCAGCCCATCCGATTCGATTCCTGCGTCCTGCTCCTCCTTCTCCATCGAACATCTATCTGAATATTTAGCTATATCTTCCGATGTACTGCGGGAAGAATCTTGGCCTTGACGCGGCCCCGCAGCTCAACCTTCGGGTTGCTCACAAGATTCATCTCCTTTTGTCTCTCCCTAGTCCTCTCGCTTCTGTTCAGCCTTCTCTTTCTCCTCGTCTTTCTCGGTCTTCGTCTTCGTCTTCTTGCTTTTTTGTCTTTTTTCCTTTTTTTTTGTTGGGCTTTCTTATGGCCGTGACGTGGCACCATGGCTTGACGGCCCTCTATTGCTAGCGAGACCGATCTTCTACTGTCGCTCTCCTTCAAACCCCTTGTACATAGATAGCTAGATAGAAAATCAATCAAAATAACATGACTACAAAGTTCTTGCCTTAACCACGTGCACTCTGAAAATTTTCGCTAATTGAAACATCCTCTTTGTGTAATAAGAAATATCGCATCGACCGCAGACTGCGCGTTTATGTGTCAGATCTGCTCATTATTGCATATAACAAAGGTAGCAATAGATTGATGGCTGCGGATAGTTGACTCGCCAAACACGACGAACGAACAAAGTCCAGGATAGCGCACGAAAAACAAGGCAACCATGGCGCATAAACTCCATATTGTTACACAATAAGTGATTTTTATCTTATCTGAGACCCGGTCTTCTGTCGTTGGGTCTACTCATGAGCTAGCCGTGATGACGCCTTGATATCGAGCGGCGCAAGAGATGTTGGAATTGCCCAACATGAAGACCCTACTTACCGCATAGCGCCGAAATCGTAGCAGACGTGTAAGGTCTGGGGCATATGTTTCGTGTCATGACGAAAAGTCCGCGACGAGTGACAGCCTTGTGGTGGTTGAACGTGAATGCTGGAAAAGCAAAGGTTCACGTGGCATCAACGGCACCCTACAACATAGAGCACAACGTGTTTTTCATGGCCCTAGATTGATCGTGCGGTGTTTGATTTGTTGTTCCCTTTCTGAGAGATGAGAGGGTTGGTGTGATACTCTGGAGTAGGTGCTGGTGGGTGGAGGAAGAGGAGACCGGAAAGGTTGTGGTGTTGGGTTTGTGCGTAGGGCTGACCGACTAAGGGGAAGCACTGGAAAGGCTTCGATGCTCGGAATTGTGCACATTTTCAAGTCTTGAGTCTCCAGCAAGAATCGTACCGATGGGGGGGACGTCTACTCGAGGCCTTGCGTTGTAGGCTTCTTCAGACGGTCTAGTCAATGTGATGATGTGATCAAGATATTCCTGAGTTGGGTATTCTACGAGAAGTCGGTAGCGATATGGTCAAGGTAATGGCTGCAAATTGACCTCGATTGCTTTTGTACGTCAACCTCCCTCCACTCTTTCGGCTTCTAGCAGTTCTTTCCATTGACAACAGTCTCTGTTGTCACCTTCTTGTAGATGAGCGCCATATACTCGATCCACTTTCCTTGCACATTTTTCCGATGCTTATACTTCTGCCGTGCTACCTCCTCCAAACATTCCCAGTGACATCCACCGCCCTCCTTGACGCCCGCCATGAAGCTCTGCCATCGAGGCGAGCAACCATCTCCCTGATTCCACGCATTGACAGTAAATGCGAGGAAGCCCCCCTTGCGTAACAGAGCAATGGCTCCGTCCACAGCCTCGAGCGGCAAATCACCATCTCCGAAACCTAGAGCGGCACAAATCACCACTACATCCGACGACGAAGGGAGTCGCGATTCTCGCGGGCGAGTCAGATCCGCAGCCACGTAATCGTCATAGACGTTTGGTCGGTCCCTCAGAGCAGCTGATCGGGCCGACTCTAGGAGGTCGGTGCCGATGAGGCTTCGGATGCCGGGCTTGTCTGCGAGCTGCTTTCTGAGCTCCGCGCCGACGATACCGTTGCCGGCCGCTACGTCCAAAATGTCTAAAGGTCCGGCGAGCTCTTTGGAAAAAGTTGGGGAGGCGAGATGCTCGCGCAAAAACTGCACCAGAATCCGCGGAGAACTGCATGCTAGCTTTTCATGGACAATGTACCTAGGTAGGATTCTAGTCTTACACAATCAAAGTGCCGGGATCATTTGAACTTACTCATAGAGACCGGGTTGAGCATACATGGTATTGTAATCGTGAATGCGAACCCTTTGCTTCTTTCCCCCCATGTGTACCTCTGCGCATTCTTCGTCTTGCTGCAGAGAATTTACATCATGCTCTTGCGGAAAGGTCACCAAGAATGGAGCTGAGCCAACGTCTTGAGAGTGATCGGATATACCGTTTGAGTGGCTGCCATTGAAAAGGGACGACATGGTCTGTGTCTCGAAAGGGGGAAAAAAGACACAAGGGTTGAAGGGGACACTGCTTTCCGGTCACGCAACTTCCATTATATATGCAAAGCTCTGATTGAATTTTCCGATACCGGCCAAGAGGTTTTTTTTCTTCTTTTTTTTCTTCTTTTTTTTCCAGCGGATAAAAGGTAGGATCATGCATGACTTTGTAGCTGCATTGCCCGACCCAAAGTATCTGCATCATTGAGTTTATTCAAGTTAGCGAGCATCGACAGCGTCAAAAATCATCTGGTCACCTGCAAATGCAAAAAATTGTTCATGGTAGTATCCGCATCGCTGGTTCCTCATTCCGCATTACTTTCGCATATTCAGCCAAAACATCAAGTGCAGGGACAAGTCTCACACTCCTCATTGCACTTGACGGGCCTCTCCCCAATATCAAACCTCTCGCGCTCATCAGAATTCAGAAGAATAATACAATTGTGTCCCAAGGCCTTGAGTGCTTTGCCCGGAACAATGCATGCAGAGCAGTGTTCGGGGAGCGGATCTGGGTTCATAGATATGTCAGTCGTTGCCCATTACACCATATACTTGCGGCGGGAAACTCCTCTCACTATTTCCATACAAGTCGAGAGGGCTCGGTTCCCTTACATGAAGCGGTAGCAATCATAGTATGGTGAGTAGCAAACATCATTATCATGTCCCGTGTTTACACCACCCCCAAGATCTCTAGCAGCCGATTGCTGCCCATCATAGTACTACCTTTATGCGTCTTTGGCTTGGTAGCTTCGCCAGATAAAGTAGCGCATATCATATTTCATTCCTTGGGTTGTTGGCATGAATTTATTTGTGTCCGAGCAAAAAAACTGGTCTGAAAGCTCCATCACTTTTTCGGACCGACGAATATGGCGGCGCATGCAGATGTACTTTCAAAGTTGGAGAGACCGGAACCATTGCAAGTGCCAATTGTATTTACAGCCTGCCTGGAGCTTTGGTCTCCGGAAATCGCTCTTGGGGGTATTTGCGGGGTCACTTCTGATGAGTGGCAGTCACCCTTTTGAGTCAGCTGCCGACAGAACCTCCACAGTGACACCCTCTCCTCGATCTGATCTTCCGCTGATCTTGTATTTTCCTGCAATCAAGTCCTTAGCTACAATCTCTCTTGTCCTTCCTAAGCTCTCAATGGCAGAAATCCTGTCGAGTGTAGCTTGCAAGTGTTCCTCAAACCCAGGCTGGCTGCATATTTGACGAAAAGAATTCTGCATTGGGACAGAGTCAGCTCGGACCATGGCCTGCGCATCGATGGTAAAGATGTTGATGTGATCGTAGCTCTGGATGAAGTCGGCTCTTGTCATGGTCTGTCTGGCTTTGTGCAGAGGTATTTGCGGGAGCAGTTGGCCCTGACCTGGGTGGTCGGTACCTTTGCCGACAATCGCCTTCTCCTGGTCGACAAGAGCTTTAGCCAATACCATAGCTGCTGCCGCGTATTTCTGTTGATCCATCACATCGTCATCCATGCTCTCACCTAAGATCCAACACTTATTCAGAAACCAGGTCTTTTCTGTTCGACAGATTTGATCACACGTCTCTAGCATGTCTTGCGACTTGGCAACGCGGTTGAGGAATGTCAGCCGCCCACCAACTAGTTCGAAGACCTCCTCAAGAGCCTTGGTCGAAGGCTCTTCCTTGAAATTCCTCAATCGATAGTTTCTCAAGGCTGAGATAGCTTGGTCTTTTGGCAGGTCGAGCACAGGTAGGACATCCATTCGCGTAGAGTACTGCTTGAGGCGCTCGTAAACCCAGTAGTCATCACTATTGAATACCACCGTGACCAGATTGCTTGCGGCCCACTGCTCAGCACGTTGCTGAATGAGCTCCAGAAGATCTCTACCATCCTCGTCATCCCTCAGCAAATGAGTGCTGTTGATGATGAGCACCAGAGGCTTTCCAACAGTTTCACGACGCCTCAAAGCAACCTTTTCCAATTTGTTGAATGCTCTTTCAATGTCTAGTAGAGCTGTATTTCCTTCTCGAGGACCCTTGATACTGAACAGGCTGCCAATGTAATCTTCATGAAACTCATAATCAAGAGCCTTACCCAGTCGTATACGAAATATCTCAAGGTCTGCATGTGCCTCAAACATAGAGATACCCTCCCCACCCACTTTTTGCATAGCATCTAGTAGCATCGATGATTTTCCTGTGCCTTTCTCGCCAATGATGAGATGATAATGTCCTCGGTGTGTACCACTGACAATCTAACGGAAGACTTGGATCAGTCTCACACCCAAAAGGTAAGGATCGGATCCGTTGCACTAAAGTCGAGAGCAAGGAGCCTGTATGCTTCTGAGACACAGCTTACTGCCTGAATGGTGGTGCAACTTGGAAAGAGGTAGTTGTTGAACATACGTACATCGTCTATCTTCAATTGTTCAACTTTTCGTATCCACGGCTGATCGTCTTCCTCCAGTACCGTATCAGAAATACCCTTTCCTAGAGCTGCCAATTCAAGGACTGGATCTCCTGGTTCAAACGCGTTCGTCATTTTCTTGAGAACTAGATATTTATAGTACTACGAATATTTTGGGAGTCAGCATCTGTTCTTAGGGAAAACACTCAGATAATGAGAAAGTCTGAACGGATGTTAACAGCATGTTACTCCTAGACAATAGCTTGCAGGTCGAATAATGTAGTCCGAAATAGGAACAACTTGCATCGAAAGCCAACCTACCCGGTGATAACCGTACCCTGCCAAACCAAGTACAAGGATTGAGGCGAATGTTGTAGCTGCGCTCTCAAACATTTTGAAAAGGGTTGGACTCCAGCTAGATCGGGTCTTCTTTGGGTCAGGCTGCGTACGTTCTTCAGCATCTTCCCCTTGTGGCTCAATCTGCCCAGGTGTCGGTCCACCAATACCGCCTACATAACGCCTAGAACGCAGACAAACTGACGTTCTCGTGGGCGAATGTGCCCCAATGAGCCCGAGGAGTATATTCTGTTGGCTGTAACGTTTGACGATCTCAAAACGCAAAGAACGGGACTTTACATATGCCATCTCGCGAAAGCCTATACTGCAGGAAAGGCACAAGAACGCGGCCAAAGACACTTTAGGCAGGATGTAGATATCAAATCGGCCAAGTCAACCATGCATGTCAGAAATAAATATCTCCACGTATCTCAATCAGTTGCCTTATGAATATGGTAATTTATGTGGAAGGTGAATATTTCTCATACACGTACACAACATGTGCTCGTAGTGACCTACGTCTCTAAGGTAGCCTGAATACAGTGGGTTTTTAAGGAAAAATGAAAGGGAATCTTTACAGCTGGCGGCGCGGACCATCGACCGGATGCAGATTTGCCTTGGCAACATTCAACCAATCAGATTCTCGTATTCACGTCATACATAACAAAGACGCGAATTTTCTCTTTCCCAATTTCCTGCTTCATTCTGTCTCTCATAGACTACACCTTCCTAATTTCACCACAACCTTGAAGCATGGCGAAGACAACACAGAACCATCGTCGCGTAAATTCTTTAAAACCACCAGCTAGCATACCAGCTGCATCTCCCGCTGCAAATTCCAAGCTTCCCGCTGAAGCTCGCTTTCCTCTACTCGTGCTCCTCAGCCTGACAACTTCTTCCCTTCTCTATTCTCTCGTCTCGCCCTTCACCAGCGGCGATGCAGCCACTGTCAGCAGGAGCCGCGACAATTGGTGGGAAATAGCTGCGTTGCTTGGTTGGAAGGCTACTCAGCTGGCTGTTGGGTGGTACGGAGGCTTGGATAGTATGGCTTCAGCATTCTTTGATGGCCACGCACGTCTGATCTTGGTGCTTTAGGTACTGACTTCGCTGCTCTGACCTTTCTGACACACTTGCCTTATCACTACTTCCTCTCGACCTTCTACCAGATCAGGCCCACGACCTCGGCTTACTGTATCGCCATTGATACTTTGACGGCCTATGTCCCGTTCTACAGCCTTAAAGTCTCCTCCAGCATTCACAGCATCAAGACTCCCAAAGGTGTCGCCGCGAACCGTTCCGTGATCAACGACATTGGTGTTCAGGTATACACGAGCCTTCTTGCCGCAGGCATTTACACTGTGGTGGTCTTTGGTAGCTATGGCACGTGGCTGCCTGTCTATCTCGTAACCCATTTTGACGGCATGCGCGACATCTCTGCAGCCCACAGCCCAAACTTCCCATGGCTCATTCTATCGTTCCTACCTACTGGCTTTGCAGCAAAGGTGTTCCTCTTCACGCCGGCTACAGCAGCGAAATCTGACAAGTACGACAAAGAGACTGCTGCGTTCAATCCAGAGACTGCTACACTTGCAGAGACTGTGATTCACAATCTCTGGGGATATTCACACAGGGCGAGAATACTGATCAAGAGGACTGCGACACTGGTCGCTGTTGGCGGGGCACACACTATGATTCAGACTTATGGTTCTCTGGAAGGCGCGGACTTCCTGGGTGCTGCAGGCTGGTCCAGTGTTTGGGGCCTGGCTGCGACCCTCACGGGTGCAGCCTTTCTATGGGTTGGTGACGTGTGAAGTGGGGCGATTTGCGAAGGGAAAGCCCATGGTTTGGGGAGCTAATCGCTTGTCGAGGACGGAGAATAGCTTGGCTTGAAAATGATCTGAGGAGCTGGCGTTTAGCAGGATATACCACAAGAGCATTATCTTCTCTGGGTTGCAGCCCTCAGATTTGAGATTTCGGCGTCACTAGTACCATGTCTTTCACAGTTGAAGCCTTCCGGAAAGCCACTTCAAAGCCCAAATGTCCTACACGTGGAGCGGAACCACGTGTCACTTTTGTCCTCTTTATTTGTCCGATTTGCTGTATGGAGTATCAATTTTGTCTAGGCTTCACAATGCCATCATGCACAATGTAGTACACAACAGTGCTATCATCACTCAACGTAGCCAAAAGCACCCTCTTCCCACCCCTCCTCTTTCCCTCCCCCTCTTCCCGCATCTGCCCTCCATCGTCCCGCCCCCTCTCATCTTCAGGCGGTTCTTCCCCTACCGCATCAAACACCTCCGCAAACCTCCTCAGTGACCACTTCTCCTGCAGGTGCGTCGGCAGCACCCACTCCCTCTCCGCCTCTACCTCCTCATCCTCCACTCCCGCCTTCAACTCCTCAACCTGCTGGTCCGGATGCACGTATATCCTCTTCGGAGGCCATCCCGATATCAGCGGCCGTGGGAGCGGCGCTTCTGTGAGGGGAGAATGCGTGTGGATGCGTAGGACTGTCCACGAGTGTTGGTGTTGGAGGTTGTGGAGGATTTGCAGGGCAAGGTTGTAGTGGTGAGGGGAGTGAGTGGGTGGAGCGGAGTGGAAGGAGATGAGGGAGGTTAAGGCGGAAGGCGGAGGTATGACCGCCGTCATGCTGTAACCGTCAGGCGCACGAGGCAATACACGAGTCGACAAGGTGGTAGGACTAGTTGGAGGATGGAATTGTTGGTAGGATAATGTAGCTATCTAATTCTTTAATAGGGTTATGTTTTTAGTGTAGGGGGACTGGGAGTGGGACTGTCCCGAGTCAAATTGGTCCTCCCCCAACACAATCATGCAACATAACTTTAAAAGTCTCACATTTCAACCTTACCGATATGTCCTATTGCCTTATTCTCCTTTAGATACCATATCTCAGTTCGTCGAAAGGAGAGTGTATGGGGAAGGATGTGGGGGCGCTGGCTGCTTGCTCGCTCGCTTTATACTAGGAATGAGATGGTGATTAGGGATGGTAAGGGGGGTAGGCATTATATTTTAGGATTATCGTAGAGGATGATGAAGATGAGGATGATTTGATGGCTGGGGAAGGGCAGACAAGAAGTAAAACCCCAGACCCAACCCCTATCATCATCCCCCTTATCAAAACCTGTTCTCACATATCCAATCCAGCCGTAATACAACAAGAAATAGACAGCATAACACATCTTTTGTTACTTATATATTCCTTTCAGAAAAGAGCCCGCGTCCTACGCGTGCCGCATTGCTAGCTTACGTACGCTTTATGGATGACTTGGGGGAAGGGAGGAGGGGAAGAGAGTAGAGTATGTTGGGGGCATGGTGGGTTCTTTAGACCAAGAATTCGTCCGTGTAGACAGTCAATCGCGTTTCAACTTTCATCAGACGTCTATCAGCTTGCGTGATCGGAGAGGAGGGGCCGTACCTATTGGGAAGCTGGAATGGGTTCACCCCACTCACCGGACTGCATTTTAGCGGCGAATCACGGCGCTTATGCTGCCGCCGGCATTGAACTTCCGGCCGGAAAGGACTCCATTAGCCTGCATTAGGAATAGGGGGTGAAAGCCGCACCCGAGGCACCCAGCATACCTTACTTTACTATGCAAGCCTTTATCTTGTCGAAATGGGGCCATTGCAATTTTTGGGGGGGGGGGGTTGGTACTTAGCGGGCCTGTCGGATCCTACCTTTATTCAGCTGACTCATATGGTGAAGAACGCACGACTCGCTCTGTTGCTGAGGCCTTAGAATTGATTTTTGGAAAAGATAAAGTACCGTGGATGGATAGTTAAATCAATCTTATGAATACGGCCGTATTAATTATTTGAATGGCTGGGAGACTGAATCCTAAGTGCTCGGACCAGTGAAATCGTTGGCTAAGGACGAGGTGTCAAATGTAAGATACCATCTTAGAGAATTATCTACCTAGCCTCGAAGCACCGGCTACCTTAGCGCGCAGAATAATTCGAGGGTGACCTTTACTGCGAGGTTATGGCAAAAACTTTCTTGAGAAGCAGCTCATTTTCGTACATCCACAATTAGTGAATATGTTAGAGACGTCTTTTATCCACAATCTTTCATAGCTACCTTTGACCATGTTAGAATCTTACTTTTCTGCTCTCTGGGCCTTAGGCCTGTTGACATGCTTCTACGTGTACAAGGAGTGGAGCGCTCACACAGCCTTTCGCCGTGCAATGCTTCAATCCGGCTGTAAGAAGCCTCGAAGATACCCACATCGGGATCCCATCTGGGGTTATGATCTCTATCGTCTACGTGAGCAAGCTTCGAGGGCCGGATACTTCTACCAACTGTACGACTCGCATTTCAAAATGTATGGCAAGACGTTCGAGGAGCTTTTCTGGGGTGCCAAAGTAATCAACACAATGGAGCGGGATAACATACAGCGAGTCGCGGTGTACTCATTTCAGGACTGGGGAAAGGCTAGTTCAGGCAATAGGAATAATGCCTTTGCTCCAGTATTCGGGGAAGGCATCTTCAATCAAGACGGTGCTGCCTGGAAACACTCTCGCGAAATGATTAAACCACTTTTCACCCGATCAGAAATCTCAGACCTCAGGCCACTACCCACATATACCGATCGTCTAATAGGGTTGCTACCACGGGATGGGAGGACAACCGATGTACAGCCGCTGCTCCATAAATTTGTACCGAAATCTTTAATTTCCCACATTGAGATATGCGGATTGCTGACCCATATACCAGTTTCTCGATGTGTCGACGGATTTCTTATTTGGACGAGCGGCAGACGCAATGTTACCAGAAACCCCTCTCGACTCCTTAGAGTTCATTCAAGCTTATAACGAGTCTATGCGAGGATGTGGGCTTCGTAGGCGGGCTGGACGAATGCAATTTCTCTACGCTTTTGATCGAGCATGGAAGAAATCGTATTCGAAAGTTCACGCCTTTATCGACGGTCATGTTACCCGAGTACTCGAGGAGACGGCACAAGAGAAGAGCGGGACCGATGATTCCGACGCAGCACTAGATTCGGATCCACCAACACGCTTCATAGTTCTATACGGAATGGCGCTGGCGGTCCGTGATCCTCTGCAACTCCGCTATCAAATCCTCAACATCTTCCTAGCAGCTCGCGACACCACATCAGTCCTTCTTGGAAACGCACTCTTCCAGCTGGCCAGAAATCCCAATGTCTGGACCTCCCTTCGGAACGCCGCCATTTCGATCGACCCGCAGTCTCTCACATTCGACGTGATCCAATCCCTCGTCCTCTTCCGGCACGTTATTTTCGAGGTCATCCGTCTCCAAGGCCCAAGCGGGCGTATATTCCGCACCGCCCTGTGCAACACCGTGCTTCCAGTGGGTGGCGGCCCAGACGGCCGGTCTCCGATACTGGTGGAAAAGGGTACCATGATCGCGCTCAACATGTGGTCCCTCCACCACGACAAGGATATCTGGGGGGAGGAAATCAACGAATTCAAACCTCAACGCTGGGTCGACAGGCACTTGACATCTGAGTTTGCCCCTTTTTTCCGCGGGCCGCGCATTTGTCCCGCGCAGCATCGAGTCCTAACTCAAGCAGCGTACGTGCTCGTGCGACTAGTGCAGACATTTGAGAGAATCGAGAATCGAGATCCGGTGCAAGAATATATAGGAAACACCGGAATGTTGACCGAGAGTCGCAACGGGGTTCAAATCGCTCTTTTCCCTGCGGACGAAAATTCGATCGTACGTGACTGAGAAGACTTATAGGGAAGATTTCTCTCGTCTGAACGCCGAAAACCTTCCCGCACTTTCGCTTTTACTCAGCAAGATTACGTCGGAACGGTTTCCTGAAGCGTGCGCAGTATTACACATGGATGACATACGCAATGCATGACATGTTGCATGGGCAACGAAGTTAATGGGTTCGCATAGCTTCTATTAGAGTAAGTATAGGTTGACTTAGTCAGGGAGGCAACTCTGATTCCACAGCATCCGCCGGCTTTTTCAAAGCTCTGATCTTATTACAGGGTGCCTGATGAGCTCTACCCCACTCAAGTACATCGTCAAAGTTCCGGCACTTATGCAGGGCATTGAAATTCGGGTATGGCCGACTGTGATTTTTGACCCAATTATATGTTAATACCCCAACGTCGCCATCACACATCAATTTTTGACGCAAAAGCTCCGCACAGTGATCTGAAAGAAACAGGGTGAGTGAGCAAGCCAGGAAAATAAAAGGGCCTCTCCCTACCTATATGTTGTCGAAGGGTTGCTGGGCGGTCGATCCAGGATAATAGCCTTGTCCTTTTAGTACTCCACCTTTTTAGCCTGACATAGCAGATTCTGATTGAATCAGTTGGGATCAAGTAAGAGGAAGATTGCTGCTAACCACGCAATGCAACTGGTGGAATACTTCGAGCCCACCCATGTAGCCTCCGCCGCTATCTGGAGGGAGCTTGATCGAGTCCTCGGAGCTACCGATCCTTTTTAGAGTGTCGTGGGAGATTGAGATTACTCCGACTGTTGACGTTCAACGGTTCCAAGTCAGCTACGGCTTCCATCGAGAGACTAAGGAGACAATATCATCACGCACCGTCAGTTATACTATTCCAGGCTGCATCGACGCTCGCGCTCGGGGGACCTTTGTATGGAGAATCGTGACGAAGGGTGCCATTGAATCGCCAGACTTCGTAATCATCGTGGATTGCATCAAGTGCAGGAGCTGTATGCTCAAAACTTAGTGTTGTGAAGGTGCTATGTTTCCCTTTCAATGCTACCTACAGAATAACGAGTGTTTCTGGACGCAATTTGTAGGATCAGCTCCCTTAAGCGAAAAGGCCTGGTGCAGGGTGATAATCGAGAGTATCAAAAGGAGCGATTGCGCCGCCCAAGAGAGCAAGTGCCTTCTGCTCGAGGGACGCCGGGTTTGTGCTCCATGCTGCTGGACCAGAAGGGTTTCCGTTTCGATTGGCGGTTCCGTAAGATGATAGTCTTCTGGAGCATGGTGTTGATTTGCCATGAGGGTAGGCATCGCTGTGAGGATATGGTAGCGGTAGATTAGAAGGAACGGAATAATTTGACAGAGGGGAGGCTGTCTCCTGTCTCGATATCAACCTAGTCGAGCTTTCTTTGTAAATTTGATTCTCGAGTATATATATTTGAATTCTCAGCCTGGCCATAGCGGGGTACATATCTACATAGCTAAGCAAATCGACAGTCTCTTCCAACCATCTATGATTTACCACCTCACGAAAGTGTGGAGTGCTAACAGGCCTGAATGGTCGCGGATAAGTAATCGCGGCGCAGGGTCTCTTTATGTACCAGGTAGGTACTCGTGCCCTACAAGCACTTGCCTCGTTCCTCGGCAAGGAGCGGTTGAATAGACGCTTTAATAATAAGTACGTATGGGCTTGTGTAATAATACGTACGGGGTTGTCTATCGGCATGCTTTTTAAAGTTGGGTTTACAATGCCTGTAGCCAATCACCATTTAAGCCTCGATGAAGGGTCAACGCTAACTACGATGAAATTATATCCTCGTACTCTTCATCCACAACATCTTCATTTCTTCCCTTCACACGTCTTTGTCCATTGCTTCCCAATATTGCATTCCTTGCATTACAACCGCTTTATTGTAGTCGAGAGTGCGCGACAAAGAGACTGAGCGTTGTGAACAATACTAGAACCTGTTTGGCCCGCCGACCGCCAAGATCCGGTAGACAGCTCAACAAATGGTCCCTCATCTCAAGAATCCAGATCGACAGGTCCCTACCGACTCCAGTAAACTATCGGAAGGAAATCGCTAGGACATCTACCCAAGCGCCACAGCCATGGCGAGCTCCAACTACCCTCCAGTAACGACGGGAGAAAATGGTGCAAATTCACCTCCTTCTCGCACTCCCCTCTCCGCCCTCGAAGGCATGGACGATGCAAGGACAAGGATTAGATCGTCTACTGCAAGCTCAGGCAGAGTAAGAAGCGCCTCGCTCAGATTCTTAGAATCAAGTCCACCTGTTGGCATGTGGCAAGCCACCGGCAATGCTCTGGCACAAGCACCAACTCCGGCAGAGATTCGAAGCGGAAGCTTCTCCCACGATGGATGGGATCGAGAAATGCAGCGAAGGAACAGCACGGTCAGTGAAGAGAGCATTCGTCGGTTGTCGAGGTCGAATTCAGGGCAAACGCCTGGGAGTTTGCAGAGACAGCAGACAAATACAAACCCACTGGACGCACATACGGAGGCCGCAGATGAGGGTAGTCCGGTTTCCCCCACCGTCCAACGAGGGACGATGTCTGACCAGGGCAGCGCTATGCAAGCAACAAAGACCCCTCAGAGACCCACCGCTGAAGACGATGATGACGACGATCCATTCTCAAAATTCATTGGAAGAGGCAAAATTGATAATCAATCCTACGTTCCGAAAACTAAAACGACCAGTTCGGGAAAGGCTGCTCAACTTAAGGGTACCGCTGATCCGTACGCTATTCCAGACGACGATGAAGATGTTGACCCTCTTGATGAACAAGACAACACTGTACGCCTGCCGAAAAAGTTTCAGGATCCCGCTGGCGAACCGGTGTCCGTGACTGGCGGAAAAGCCGAGAAGCTGACGACAATCACCACTGGTACTGCTCGTCCTTCATCTTCCTCATCAGCTTCCAAAGACCTTGGGCCCAATGCCGATGGCGTCTATCCCAATGGCTACAAATTCCCACCTGAACACACCTGGGGGGAAGCTACTATAATCGGGCTCAAAGCCTTCTGGAAGTTTACCATCACACCTCTCGGTTTCCTCATTGTCATATACGGGCTCAACGTTGTGGCCTGGGGTGGTATGCTATTCTTACTACTCATTGGCGGTGGACAAGAATTCATGTGCTATCCACCCGGCTCACACGGCGTGAAAGAATGCAACAACATTAACTCCCCCCGCCGTATCTGGATCGAAATCGACTCCCAAATCCTCAATGCTCTCTTCTGCGTCACAGGCTTTGGCCTCATACCCTGGCGCTTCCGTGACTTCTACTACCTGATGAAATTCCGCATCCGCCACGACAGATCTGCGCTGCGCAGACTCGCCGGCATCCATAGAGGCTGGTTCCGTCTCGCAGGGAGCCAGGATCTCCCCACTGACCCTAATGCATCCGTCGACGACCCAGAGCACAACCCGGCCATCCCATTACCACCCTCCAAAATCCCCGACGTTCCTCTGACAGGCGTCCGTGCGCCTGCGACTCGTATGTGGAAACTTGACTATGTGATCTGGGCTTTCGTCCTCAACACTTTCCTCCAAGCCGTCCTTTCAGGCTTCATGTGGGGTTTCAACAGGTACAAACGTCCGAGTTGGAGCACAGGAACGTTTGTGGCGTTGGCATGTATAGTCGCTGGACTGGGAGGATTGATGTCATTCCAGGAGGGGAAGAGGGTGAAGAAGTTCGAAGGTATACCCGTTAAGGAAGAGGAGATGCTGGCGGATGTGGAGAGGGGTGTTGTCGGCGGGGAGAAGAGGCAGAAGAAGAGCAAGAGGAAGGATAAGGCTACGACGGAGGAGAAGGGTTCGACACCCGTCCAATAAGCGTCACTTTTTGTCAGGTATTGCATTGGGTAATCTAGGTTCGTTTTCACAGGTATATATAATCTATTAAGATGAGAGAGTACCGAGATTGCGGGACTACTCTTTTGGGCGTCCTTTAACGGTGATCGACTCGGCGTCGGTCCAGTCCTGCGGCTGTATTGCATCTCTTCCTCAAAGTTTGCTGCCTGTTTTATAGTCCGAATATCATCGATCAATACATTGCTTTGCGTATATCAGGTGTTGAAGATCCAATCCCTCGGAAGAATGCTAGGAAGTCGAGGGATAATCCCTCTCCGATGAGGGATATTGTGCAGTTGCAAGGCTTCAGGTCTGGAGGATCTTATTTTCTAGAGTTGGAGATAACCTTCCCTTCGTGGCAGCCAGTCTTATTGAGGAGGCATATCAGGTGTCTTGTTCATAACAAGAGCAGGTAAATCTCATTCATGCCCGCTAGCCTTTCGTGTAGATTCGACAACATCTTTCTCTTCTCGTCAATGAGCGTATTGCATCCTGATTTTAATTTGATCCCTTCAGCAGGAGCGGTCTCTGACTTTCGCCATATCGAAGTTTATCTGCTACCCGTTTCGGGGTCAGCGTTCGTCTGGCTTTCACGTGCCTTGCTGGACTCTGCGAAGGGCGGAGAGTCGAGTGTTTCGGCCCATCCATAGCCGGTGCATGAACCGAAATGGCTGACGGTGAATACACCACTTGTCGTACCTAATGATTATTCAGTGAAAGCTCGAGCAGATGACGAACTCGCGAAATTGCTTACATCTGCAAAACACCTTTGTCCCGGTATGGAAGCCTGCTAAATTTTCACTTGGGGTGGTTGCTGAGGGTGTATATTGCTGTAGTGATTGCGAGCACGAAAACTCACTGGCTCTTGTAACAGTGCTAACAGCGAAGACGCGGTCAAGTCATCGCTGTCGTAGTGTCTTCTCGTGTTTCTTCCAAAAGGCGAAGCAGTCTACATGGCCCCAATGCTCTACCCACCACTCGCCGAAGCTATCCTCCACATCAACATCCACCTTCGCTACTCTCTCATCTCGCTTGATGCCACACAGGAAGCAACATTTGAGCGCAATCACCATCCCCTCGCTAGGCTTCCCTTGTCGGATAGGCATATTGGCCGCAATATCGGGAATCCTGAAGCGCTCATTCTCCGGCAATTGTCCATTCAAGGCAGCAATCGCGGACCTGAACGGCCCAGCCTGTTCTTTCCAAACCTGCAGCAGTTCGGTCGCCTCTTGATCCTCGCGCCGGCTTTCGGCTTTATCCACCCCGGCGAGCTTCATGCCGCCTGCTTTGCCAGAATGGGCCGGTCCAATTTTCATGCTTTGGGAGAGGAGATTATCGCGTTTCCAGCGGAGCTTGCGGCCGGCGAGGATGCGGGCTGCTGCTCGGACAGTGGATAGTAACGTGCGGATCTGCGAGAGCGTGCTGGGCTGATCTAAAGATGCTTGTAGTGTGGCTGCTCTCAGACATGCGGCCAGAGACCCCAAGACTATTGCGAAGACGGGGAGGAGAATGGACGGTGGTGGAATATTTGAGGGCGGAGGCCCAAGATTCGAGACTTCTGCTGCTGAGATATTATGCGAGGGTGGGCCATTCGAGGGCCTCCGCCCAAGTTTTGTTGCTTCCGCTGCTTCGAAGTCAGCCCATGGTTCGTCATCAAAGGTTGGTGGTTCATGGATTGATGGCTTGTCTCGGCGCTTGGAAGCACCTTTGGAGGACTGCTGTCGAGCTTTGATAAGTTCTTGTGGCGCTTGGCTACCATTCGTCCCGGTTATAGCAGGCATCGCAGACGCAGGACCAAACGCTTTGGTATCAATGGTTGGATGGATCAGGTCATTAGTAGGCACTTTAGGTCCGCCTCGATCGAGCAATGTCATGTCTGCCTCTTTCTTTTGCCTCAAAGCTTCCACATCGGCGTCAAATATGACCGATTGCTGAGAAATCTCTCTCCGCCCATCGTCGTTACGGAGAGCATCTTGGACCTCCGTACCAGATGAAGAAGTGGATGATCGTAGATGACTTTCGTCCAGTAGAATCGGTTTCCCACCGCTATATCCTGAATACGCGGGGTGACCGACAGAGTCATGAGTCGGTGAGGCAATTCTGTGAATCTGTGCGGTATTTTCCTCCTTCTCTGGATCTTCGAATTCCCCGAAATCATCCTCATCTGCAAAGGCTTTGATTCCAGGGGCCTGACCCGCAGCCCCGTACCACGGATTCTCCTCTGGACGTCCAAATTCTCTCAGTAGATCAGATGACATGTTTCAGTGTCCATCATTCTCCTTCGAAACGTGCTGTGACGCCCAGTAGTCTCTATCTTTGAGAGATCATGGGCGTTTTGTCATGGCCGATATTTCTCAAACGAATCTTCATCAATTGTGATTTGTATCATGATATCTGCTACCAATAAGCCCCACTCTACAGAGTAAGTACTCAAAGCTGACTAATCTTCGGGCCGCCCTCTGTTTGCAAATGGCAATTGGACCGTTGCTCTCCCACAACAAGTCCAACATGTGACTGCTACTGCATACGTGCAGGTCTCTTCGAGCAGCTCGTCCTTAGTATGCAGGAATGCGGCCAATCCCGGAGACAAAGTAAGTATTTGAGCTTGAGCACTTGAGACAAGCAGCTGATATAGCACAAGGACTCGATGGGAAGAAACTCTCGCCAACAATGCCAGCTTATCAGACCTTCGGACAGCGATAAAAGATGGGGGCTCGAACTCCCCTTGCGTCGTTGGGCTTCGGTCAATATGCTGGAAGGCAAGAAAATCCTGGATACTCAAAATAAGGGCTCGACTGACAATACGGTGATTACAGACGTTCCTTCTCTTCAAGAGCCTTGGAACGTCAACTTGGGCCAAAACGCTTTCCGACTCCAGGGGTGCATATATTTCTCTCAGAGAACATTTCCTCAAGAACATTGAGAACCCTGATGATCTATCGGCCGAAGATCCTTTGACGGACACCGAGACGGTAAGCCATGCCGTCCTTCAGCTCTGCGATCCATAGCAACGACGCCAACGAAGTCGTCCGACCTCTCACTAAGACCTTGAAAGTCTCCTTGGAATACTTTACGCCTAGATGAGGAGCTTCGAGCGGAAATCTTTCAAGATGTGGAGCGATGTATGCCGGAGAACCTGTACTTTCGGGAACCGCACACTCAAAGCATGCTGCTTGATATTTTATTCATATATTGCAAGCTTAACCGAGATATTGGGTACCGACAGGGCATGCATGAGGTCTTAGCGCCTATTCTTTGGGTTGTCTCATGCGATGCTATCGACTCCCAAAGCCTTGGACCGGACCATGCCGACCTCGACGGCCTGACGTTGGCATCTTTAGACAATAGATACGTCGAACACGATGCCTTCACACTGTTTGCGGCCATCATGCAGACTGTCAAGACATTCTATGAGATGGGCAACAACAGTGAGCCGGCAACGGCTGGATTACTCAACAACTCGCCCATAGTGGAGCGAAGTAAACGTATACATGAGAATTATCTACATCACGCGGACCCTGAGCTTGCGGAGCATTTGACAGCCATTGAGATTCTCCCGCAGATATTTCTGATCAGATGGGTCCGACTTCTGTTTGGGAGAGAATTTCCCTTTGAAGACGTTCTTGCTTTTTGGGATATATTGTTCGCTGAAGACCCAGCACTGGATTTGGTAGATCTGATCTCTGTGAGCATGCTTTTGCGTATACGGTGGCAGCGTAGGTTCTCCCCGAGGCAGACTATGTAGATCATTGACTGACTATTCCAGTCCTTGAATCAGACTATTCTGCAGCGTTGACACTACTGCTACGATATCCAGTTCCAACAGCTCCCTATGGACCGTCTACATTTGTTGCAGATGCTCTGTATCTGCGCGATAACCTCCTGCTTGACGGAGGTGATCACATCATCTCTAAGTACTCCAGGAGGGCACCTGAGACTACAGTGACACGCAAGCTTCCGAAGAAAGTCAGACGTGCAAGGACTGCGGAGCAGACAGCTGCTCAAAAGACGCTGGCTCCCCAGAAGGCTTTAAGCCCGAGATTATCGCCAGCTAGAATTCTGCAAAATCAGGGTGGCATCGAAGGCATCATTCACGAAGCGGCCAAGGGTGTTTACAATCAAGGTGAGAGATGGGGAGTGGCTAAAGCTTTGCGTGGCGCTGTGCAAGGCCTCCAGTCCGGCAACAACTCGCCTAAACGATTACCGGAGAAGTCTCGATGGTCCCTTGACAGTGGCAAAATTGTTTCTGACAATCCAAAGGAATTGATTGCAAAGATTCATTCGTTGGAAGAACGCAACAAATCCTTAGCAAAGTTGTTAGAGAAGGCGATGGAGGAGCTGTGGACTCAGCAGAGAGACATGAACCCGAACCCAACCGAGACGACGGCAGATACACTGAGCTTAGCCATTGCGAAAGTACAATTCGTACAAGTCTATCTCGAAAATCCAACAATGCCACTCCCTTCCGAGAATCTTTCGCCGGAAGAGAAAAATCACGATGGCCTCGCTGAAAGTGATGCTCGAGTGACTTCATCGAATCTACAACCTCCCACTTATCAGAACCAGAACGATGGAGCGAGTGACGACAAGAGTACCAGTGAGGGTATCCACACAGTTGAAACAGATGATTCCTCTGTCAAGCGGGCGGCACCTGCTTCGGCTAAGCCCCTCCCATCTACACCCGAGGTGGGTAGTCCGTCCAAACGCTCTGAGCTATCATCTTTTTCGAAGCCTCGCCCAGCGCTTGCTCAATCATCTTTCTCCTGGATGCTAGGTGAAGATCAGCACAAGTCGGGCTTCATCTCGGCGTCTCCATTCTCATCGGAGAGGTCAGACGGGCGACGGAAAGGAGTGCAGCTGTTTGGAGATGAGAAGCGGCAAGGCAGGCGGAACGGGAGAGTCTCCAAAGTTAATGGCAACGGCGATGACAGTGATGATGAGGATAATGACCATGGGGACGGTGGAGATGTCTTTAGCATGGGAAGCCTCAAGGGCGAGAGGCTGAAGTAGATTGGCCTCGCTCCCTTTTCTTCCTTGGCGGCCGGTTCGACTACTTGACTTTGAATGACCAGACGATAAGCAATTGGGAGAAGGTCTGCTGTCTTCGAAGAGATAGATATAGATAGCATGGCTATATGCCATGTGATGATACTAGATAGAATTCAAGTTGTCAGATTATGGAAAGGGTTTGGACCCTGGTTGGCAAGGTATAAGGTAGAGTACTATACTCTTTCCGCCAACGCCACGAGGCAGCTGACAGTGGAAGTGGCTCGAGTGGCTTTATGCTTCTAGAAAACGGACCCTTTCCCGTTGACATTTGATTTGGGAAACGGGTATCGGGACATGTGTGTTGGAATGCTGCCGGTTAGGATCGGCGAGCTTGGTGACTATTGACCTTAAAAGTAAGGTAAGCATTTGGGATTCATGCAGATGATCCCAAATGTTGTCCTGCATTATCGCCGCTTGATAAGGGTTCCCGGGCAGAATAACCATGTGCTTATATGGAGCACTGGGAGCAGAGAACAGATGGAGGAAACAATTTGATATTTTAGTAGCAGCGATAAGCATTATTATTATTATTATTTTATATTTTGTATTTTGTATTTTGTTGTTGAGGAATCCGAAGCCAAGCGTTGAACGATAAAAGGTAAGGTAAGGTAAGGTAAGGTAAGACCGAGATGTTCCTATCGTGTGGGGCACTACTGAAAGATGACAGCGGTGATTTTACGCATGGGGATGGGGGTAGCTTTTTTGTCCACCTGAGAGACTAAGGGATGATTACAACATATTACTAGGCACTTTGTGAATAACGAAGCCTGCACACGGAGGACAGGGAAAGATTCATCTATATATATGTATTGAATGCGGAAAAGATAAAAAGATACCTAGTAGGATAATTTGATTATTGTTTTCATTCTTATAATTCTTGATATTCTCATCGTATCATCGTCGCACAAGGGGTGTAAACCGGCGATACTCTGTAGAGGATTATTTTTAAAGTAAAGGTAAGGTAGGTAAGGTAGGAGCTAATCCCGCTGAATTTTACGGAGCACTTTAGGGCCATTTATTCTTTAGTAGGTACTTTAGTACCTTAGTATTAGAGTCATGGTCCGTTCCTCTCCACGTTGCAGCTCCATTGGATTCGCGACCGACAATTAATTAATCAGTCATCCCCATTAAACATTTCCCCATCTCACAACCTTCATAGCTTCTCACTTTAACAACAAGCAGTCCCTACCTGCATTCACAGGTACCTACTACTAAAACAATAAAAACAACAACATACCTACCTATCTGCACTTACCCCCGCTTTCAACTTCATCATCATCCTTTTCTTCCCACCTTCATCTTCATCTTTCATCTTCATCAATCTTGCTTCAACCAACACCCTCAGCTGTCACAAACGATCCGCTCGCCATTCGCATTCAAAGCTCCACTTTGCCTTCGCGCATCTTCGGCCGAGCTTACATTATCAATCACCGCAGTACCACACAACATAACACAACGCAATAAGCACGTCTTATTGTCACCTGACCTGACTTCTATTCCCTGGAGGACCTTGGTTGTATCTTGTGAGTAAGTAATCAATATCTTCCGATATCGCTCGTCATTGCACCGCCATTCATCATATTCATCCCGAGTCACCTCTGCTCATCACACCATCCGCCCTTCTCCATCATCATCAACCAAAGCTGATTCACACGCGTTCCATCAATCAGAGATACAAACAACCCAAACTCATCAACGACATGGCTCCTACCAGCACCAATACCAACTCTAGCATCGCTTTGGCCTTGGCTGGAATGACGGAGTCCGTCAATATCCTCAAGCCCCGCGACAACTTTTGGGCCGGCAAGGACACCTTCGCTACCGTCGCCGCCAGATCTTTGCCGCTCAAGAAACACAACGCCGGTCTCCCCACTCCTCCCAACTCCATCTCCCCTTCCCTTCCTCCCCAGGCCTACAAGGGCCGCGCTTCCACCGGTCCTCTCACTCCGCCCGCTCCGGCCCACGTGGACTCCGACATCGATCTGGAAGATGCTGTCGAGCACGCCAAGGCCCAAGACACCCCGCAACGCGGTCTCACAGCCCGCGGTCTCAGCAAACTGAATGACTTGGATGCCGCTGGAGCGATCACTCCGGGTCTACTTGCCAAGCACCACCTCCCGGGTATCCTCCTCGAAAACGGTCCTCTTGCCATCCGTCACGTCATGGGCTACTTGACCACCTCCGTCCCCGGCTTCTCTGGTATCCCTCCCGCGAAAGCAAGGAGACTGGTAGTGGGAGCTCTCGAAGGCCGTGGCAACGACGGCCAACAGGGTGGTATCGACGGGAATGTGATGTTTGAGAAAGTCGGGTGGGGTAGATGGGATGCTCGGAGACGAGGACAGCCCTCCCGTGAAGCTCGGGAAGCGCGACAACACCAGACACCATACCCCGAAGGCAGTCTCCGCATACCGGTCACCAGCACGCGGCAAGACCGGACGCGAGATCAGACTTTTGCAACCTCTTATGATGCGGAGAGGGAGTATGACACCCCGATGGAAGACATCAGCGTGCTTGAACATGAAGCAGACAAGATGTCCCTCGACGGCTTGTACGACACTAGCTCCTCTTTTTCTCCTCCGAAAACAAGGCAGATACCAGACTACGACCTCGGCGACGTCACGGACGAGGAAGACTGGGCCTCGATCGGCGCCGCTGCCTTACGGCAAGGCTCATACCCGTTAAGCGGCGGACTGATCCCTACGAATCACCAACGATACGCTCAACGGCCCAATCCGAAGAGCAGAGGCAGAGGAGCAGCCGGACGTCCACCGGCTACAACGGCGAAAAGTGTGCCGACCACCAACAGACTAATGTATAATAATAAGCAGCAGCAAGCTGCCCATGCGTTGATGGGATTCTCGCCTATGCTGGAAGGCAGCGACGCCCAGGACAGGGAGGCCGTGGAGGCGTTACTGAAACTCAGCAGTGTGTGATCAAATGGGATTCTGGCGTTTGTAACCTGGACTGGGACCTGGGAGGGGGGGGGACGGGATATGGATGGGATATGGGTGTGACGCGGACTTTGAGCACGCACGACTGTTGAAATTACATACGTCGGTTGTCGTTTCAGCTCGGTCGGTCGGTCGGTCGTTGGGTTCTTCTTCTTGGTTTGGGCCTCTGATCTATTTAATAATGTGTGCCCTTGCCGTCGCGGGGTGGGTTATGTGTCTTTTTTCAAAGTACTGTTTATCGCCACGGAATACCCCCACGACTCTTACATCTCTACTCCCTAGTAAATAACTTTCACCGTTAACAATTTCAACATAGCCAGCAAAAGAATTGCGGCTGTTGTATATATATACATTTTTATCTTTTATCAAAGAAAGAGAAACAACTTTTGAAAATGAGCGCCAGAAAACGTTTTATTCACACCTGATCATATCTCGGTGCGGATCGACTGCCTTTCCTTTTCGATTGCAATGATGTACATACATACATGGATGGACTTGGGCTAGTGATGAAGTGGCGCTGTGGAGGAGAGTAGAGGGGGAAGGTGAAGTGGAGTGGAGGGGTGTGGAAGGGTTCAGAGGGTTGGTGGGTAGAGGAGAGGACGGACTGGGATGGGATGAGAAATGAGACGGGGGAAAATGAGATGGGAATTGAAGGGGGATGCGGAAACGGGATGCGGAAATTGGGGGGGGAAGACGTAGAAATGACAACGGCGGCGAATGGTGACAATGGGGAGTTGGTTATGAATGGTTGAGGAAGAAGGATGGGATGGGATTTATATATGTGTACGAAGAAGTGCTCCAGCTTGGTGATGATGGGGCCCGTTCCCACTCCCACTCAACACCGTAGACGCCGACCGAGTATGACGTCCATGATGATAACACCCACAAGCAAGCAAACTCTGGAACCGATGTCGGTAGGAACACCAATTTCCCACGGGGCCCCGAATCGCATCTGCTTCTGCATGACGACGCCGGGCCAAAATAACGGCGCTTACAGGAGAATGTTGTTTTGTTTTTGATCCAGGCGGATGGACAGGGTTTGGCGTTTTGAAATTGATCGTTGATTTGTCGATGGTAAGGCATGTTAGTGTTCGAATATATGCTGCGCAGAGTAAATAGTGGTTCGGTAGATGATCGTGCTGATGATGATTGCTCCGAGAGCGATTGGGATGGAGTGTGAGAATAGGATTTTGTTAGCCACAATGGCGGCAGCAACGGCTGGCGGGATTATGTCCACACGTACGGGCTTTGAAGGGACGACTCGAGGGGAGGAGATGTCTATATGATGCTTTCTTTCGACGGAGATGTGCCGTGTATAAACTTCAGTTCGATGTCTGGTGGTTTCCCATGGTGGTAGCTTGCCTGGGGAAAATCCTTTAGAGAGTGATAAGTAGGACGATCTAGATTCCGAGTTTTTGGAGAAGCACCTTGCATACGCAGCTATCTAATGGAAAACGCCCTTGCACAGTGGTATACTTCGACGGAGATAGGTCCTTGGCAAGGTTGCATCCGAATAAGAGGTCTTTGCGCCGAGGCGGCTTCGTGGTAGCAGAGCCCACGTCGAGAGTAGATTTCTTGGGTAGCAACGATTAATATCCACTCCGACAAGAGACCAGTTTTATTTCTCGAATATGCAACAAAATGAAACAACCAGCAGATATGAAAACCACTGGACCCCCAGCTGCAGGCCGCAGGCCGATCTACTAGATAGAAGGATTGTTGCTTCAAAAGGCTAGCGAGAATGTAGATATCGCAAAGAAGAGCGGAGACGAGGACTCTCGGAAGGAAGTACTCTTGAGGTAAGAGATGCGATGACCAGTCTAACTACCTTAGACCAAAAGAGCAGACGTCTAGTCTAGACTGTCTACGCGTCGTTAGACGGTCAGACAGTACAACGCTAGAAAAGCGCCTCATGTGTTTGAAATGGATGGATGAGGGCCGATTCGAGGACTGCTCCTGTGGTATGTGGTTTTGTAGGAGAAGGATTAGAGAAAAGAGACCAGGACTTATCTACGTACAAGCCCCTGGCAACGTCGGTCCGTTTCGCCAGCATGGTCAACGACCTGGAATTTGCTGTCCCAGCCTCCCACGAGATGAAGATCCCTAGGTACCTAGACGACCCCTGTGAGCTCTGGTAGCCCCTAGCGTCCGGGCGGAACCTCCCTTCCTGTAGGTCAATCCTCGGTGAAACCTTAGTGAAGCTCAAACCCAAATGATTTTGAGAATGAACTGCGATACCCAAAACTGAACCACCTCCTGAGACGTCTGCAGATTTACAGAAATCTAGGCTTCTTGCATTGTCACTGTCCATGCACGGACAAGAGGGCATGGAATATTCAAGACTCCGACGGCGTCCAAATGTACCTAGAAGTCATGACTTTGATACCTGTCTACAATCTCTCCTGAAGCACCGAAAGCACTCCTAATATCTGGCCCAATTGTACCTTGGTTGCCCCACTTTTCACCAATGGTAGATAACGTAACACATATCGCACCAAAGTCACGAAGCCACGGTGCCATAATCAGGCACTGCGAATTTTACAGGAAGCCCAATTCATCGTCCGTATCGTGGGCAAAAGCCTCGGTATCCAAGCGATGCCTTTTCGTTGGCGGCATATCCAAGTTAGAGCCTTCAACGACTTCATTGTCACGCTTTTGGCCAGAAACTTTTCTTTTAACATCACTACGTAAGTTTGGTATCTCTCGCAGCGCAACAAACTCCTCTTGTGAAGATTCTGGTGTGGAGAGTTCATCAAGGTCGTTCACAGCGACCGCTTTTGAAAGGAATAGCGGGCAAGCAACTTTGCGAGGATGTGGCGATACCCTAATGAAAAGGAGCTTCTCCGATGAATTGCGATAGCTTCCTTTTACGCTACCCTGGTGAGAAGCAACTTTTCGCCCTTCATGTCTGCCTTTTGGCCGAGGTAGCCGCGGGTTTTCGGATTGAGGATGCAATGTATGCACTAGCGCCAACTTTGGTGCCTCCCTGAAGCTGTCCTCGTGATTGACATCTTTCATGGTGTTAAGTCGTTGCAGTGCCAAAGCTGGAGTCTTCGCGATCCATTCGCATATCCCCTCCTCCCACTTATATCCACTTTTGTTTCGCATGACAGTCCGAGCCTCGGTTTTATTTACGACAACTTTAGGTGAATCGTCGTCGACCGTTCGTGTTATTGCACCCTCCATGTCTAAAGCCCAGTCCAGATGTTTGGGCTGACCCGTATCTTCCGAGAATGAAAATGCTGCAGCGCGAGCAATCCCGTTGCAGAATATTCGGATTGGCTTATCGTAGGCATTCGAAGTGGCGATAGAGATCAGGTTTTGGACCATGACCTGTATAAAGCTGAAGCCATCACCTGATTCTGCTTCATCACAACATCGTGCAACTTCGGCAAGAAATGAGCCCGCGCAGCCCAACCATTCATTGCTAGATGGAAGGCTGGCCAGTGTAGCCAGGTCGAGTACCTCGTTTGGAGAGATCTTTGTGCCAACTTTCCTGGTCGCGACCAAGACTAGTCCTGCTGAGAGTAGAGGCAGACGTAAGGACTTTGTTGGTACAGAGTGGATGGGATTGGCATTAGAGATGACGTTAGCTAATTCAACATATTGACGTATTTCTAATCCCATATCTCGCGTTAGTGCCATGCTCAAAAGGTCGGCTTGACTTGGCTCTCTCCTCGGCTTGGGCGATCGAAGAACGTTGATAGCAGAAAGAACTGCCAAGATGTTTGAGAAAGTGGACTGTAATGCATTCTCTATGTCGTCGGATTGGGCACCAGCTTCTCTCGATCCAAATGGCCGACCCTCCACACCGATTTCCATTGCTTGTCCGGACTTCTGGGATCTGAGGGTCGGATGAAGAGTGGTGGATTCGTAGGCGCGGAGCCTCAGATCATGAACTTGAGGGCTCGCTTTCGCATTCAATACCCATCGCTTGTATGATCTTGAAACCGCAGTCTGAAGGAGCAAGGCGGCGGATGGAGCATGGTCGTCTTGCTGTGTAATTGAACGGAGCACACCATTCCAACATTCGATCATGGCTTTACTCGATATCCAGTCCACTGGGAGTGTACCATCGTCTAGCATCATTGCTATTTGGCGATACATGAAGCCATGTCTGCCAGTTTGCGAGACACAATGCTTCAAAGCACTCACAGTCCGAGAAATTTCGTCTTTTAGGAGATTGGCAGGGAGTCGGTGCGATGTAGCCGACTTGTCCAAAGAGTGATGAACCCGTGTGCAAGAGGATTTGATTCCCTTAGATGGACGAGACCGCGATGGTAGCAAAGCGAGCATGCCCTCAACTACGCATTCTGCTTCGTCGTATGCTGCGAGCCCAAGGCATAGAGAAAGAATTTGGCGGGAGAGAGGAAGTTCAATCAGACCTTCTCGGATTGCTTCTGCGACTAGGCTAACCCCATGGGCCCTTACTACTTCTCGGAGATATTCCCAACCACCTTCTGGCGCTGAACCAAACGCTTCGAGGCCAGTGTACACTTCCGACGTCATGTCAATGTCGTTCTCGGGATTCTTATCGTTGGTCAGTCTTTGCTCCTCGGCGATGTACATAGGAATCTGTCTTAAGCAGGTTGAAAAGAGTGAGCGACATCCACCAGTGTAGTTGGTTTTTTTGCAAGTAGTAGCCCTTAGTAATGCTTCGAGGGCCTTGCAGATCCCCACTATGAGTCTTCGATTGTTTAGACCGGTCGAACCAGGAGAGCCTAGAATTTGAGAACCGTGGAGAACTTGCACGTTCTTCAATGTACCGCCAGGCGCGCTAAGTCGTGCTCTTTGGGCTACTATAATATGTTGATCATCTTTGCCGGCCAAGTCCTCATCATTGCCCACAGCTTGGTCTGCCGTCAAATCAAGCGGTAATCTTATCATGGTATCCTTTGCTTTTTTCACTCTTCGATCTTTATCATGGATCCTGGATTCTCGAAAGGATTGACCATTCGCTCTTGAGGAATATGTACGCTTAATCTTCTTCCAAGGTCTTGCACAGATCTCCCATTCAGTGTCTCCTTCCGCCATCACGAAGGAAGCCCGGGAGGATGATGGCGAGGCTGTTCCAGAGTTGTCTTCATCATGCCTGGGTTCAGACAGTGTGGCTTTGCGCAAGAGAGCAATCTTGGACGAGAGAGGGCGAAGAAGTCGATTGCATCGCACGGAAGTCCATGGCGCTTTTGTGTCTACAATATGTCAATTCACCGGAGGTTTGTATGGGCGTCCCTCAAATCTCACTTTCGTTCATGTCGTGCTGTTCTCGAGTCTCGACCGAAATGTACCTTGCTTAGGATCGCAAAGGGATCTCAGCACCAGGCTGTTTGTAAGATATTTACCAAGTCTGCAGATAAAGCAATGCAATGAGTTATTGTAAATGAAGCCAAATAAAAGCCAGAAGAATGCTGAAGAGGCGCTGGCAAGTATAGCTTTCTGTGTTTGGGTGTCGGGTAAACATTGCGGGGCAAAGTTTTTCCGCCTGCCGTCAATGCCAAGCCCGCTAGCCTCCGTCTCGCAGATCCAAAATAGGTGCACGAGGGGCAGCAGAAGAAAAACCCTCTACTTCTCTACTTCCAAATCTATTGCTTATTGTGTCTAGACCTTGATTCTTTTTTACCTACATCTTCACGTCCAAACATGATGCTATGAAGGTGTACATATCATTGCACTAAGTAAGCAGATGTGGTGGCGATGTGGAGCATTGAAAGCTTGTATGAAGAGACAAGAAACGGCTCCCTGTCATCCAGACTCGGCCCGTGGTGCCTTCACTGACTATGAACCTACAATGAGAATCAATGTATAAACATGTATCTGATGGCCTCAGTCTTTTTTAAGGTCGCCTCAAGCCTGTCATTGGCCATCTCCCTTTCTGCTGCTCGTCCTCTCATTCATTTCCTCTTTCCAGCATGAGAAACAATATATCGAGCACTGTCTATACACTCAGAGCTAGTTTCTTGAGCATATTCGCCATAGCTTGAAGGTGGCTTGAATCATGGTTACAAGGTTAGTTATTCTGCAAAAGATGAATTTACCAGCTTGTGACGCCTTCATATCATACGTTCCGGGCCTTGCCATAGAATTTACGCCTCCATTCTTCGTTCTGCTGCCGAAGGGTCGTTGTCTGCGTTTGCTCATGACTATTCATTGCTATAACGGTCCTCATCTCACAAACATCCTACTTGTTCCTCTTCCTACTATATCACCGCTCTCCATTCTCTTCTAGACGAACATACGCACTGCCATGTCTTCCACATCAACCCCAGGGCCATTGCCACCTGACATCAGTCGTGGATCTGATCTTCTCATTGTCAGATGGCTGACTATGTCTCTTGCATTATTGATCGTGTCTCTGCGTTTCTACATTCGAGGGATCCTGCGCAAAAACGTAGACTGGGATGATTATACAATTTTACTAGCAGTTGTAAGTTATCTTCGATCTGGATTATTCTGAAAAGCTTGCACTGACGGCTCTGCTTAGATATCTACCATCGCTCAGAGCATCTTCACGGCCTTCCAGGTTCAAAGCGGGTTCGGTCGGAACATTCACTATCTCACTCCAGTCCAGATAAAGTACTTCCGGCTATACACCACCATATGCATCATGTTTGCCACTGTCGGCACAGGTCTGGTCAGGATTTCAGCGTGCCTGTTCGTCCTCCGTCTTCTGCCTGCCATCAAGACGTCATACCGCATGTGGACTTGGGGATTATTGGCATCCTGCGCCATCATTACCCTTGGGTCTTTCCTTGCCCAGTGCTTTCAATGCATACCACTTCCAGGATTGTGGGACGAAAGCGTCAAATCACGGTGCTTTTCGCAAGCTGTCATGACGAAGATTGTTCAATTTCAGGGCTGTGCGTAACTTTGAGCCGCTTTCACGGTTAGCTTTTTGACTCATACAAGTGCAGGCACTGCTGTCATAACGGACCTCCTCTGCTCACTATTGTCAATGTTGGTCTTCCGTAACTTACAAGTCAGCCTGCGGGTTAAGCTGGCTGTTTTCGTTGTCATGGGACTTGGATTCTTGTAAGCCAAAGAGAATTCCTTGCCAGCGTCTCCTGTCAGACTAACAGCTAAGTAGTACCGCCGCAACCGCCGTTGCTAGAACTGTACTCAGTGTTTTTACAACTACGAACCCGACTTGTAAGCGACCAATCCTACCAACAATTTACGCAGGTATCTGATTACAGCATAGGGGATTACATACCCGCAGCCATTTGGGCCTGGTAACTTATCCCGTTCTTCATTGCTGCCGAATCCTTCACCTTCCACTCTCTATTAGCCTTCACCTCGCATACCTCTTCTCTCATTCCTCCCAACGCGGCTAATCCATCCCGACAGTCTCGAGCAAAACATCGGAATAATCGTCGCCTCCATGCCTGCCCTCCGCCAGCTCCTCACCATCCGCAAACAGTCACATCCATCGTATTCCTCCGAAAATCTCTACAACTACCACCACAGCAACACCCGGCCCCCTCTCAACGACTTCGTCAGGCTCTCAGACAGCGATCGTATCCGCCTACCCGTCGATAATTACACCAGTGAAACCAGCATCCACGGCTTCTCATCGCCAGTGCCCAAAACAGGCGACGTTGAAAGTCGCCACGACCCAAGAACGAGTCTGATAAGACTCAACACGGTCTCCCCACCCCTCTGGGCCGAACGTAAGATTTCCGCGGCGGAGACAGTGGAGATGACCCGCGTATCTGCCACCCCGACCTTCGTGGAGCGCAAACCCTCGTCGGCGGCAAGTCTGGGACTGAACATGGCTGCCCCGTCCTGGGGCCACAGGAAGAGCTCATCGGCGGACAAGGCATACGCTCCGAACAGCAAAAGGCAGAGCATGATCTCCCCCTTGAGCATCGATCGACCGCCGTCTCCCTTTTTCGCAGGAAGGGCGCAGCAGCTCGGGAGGTTCGAGGAGACCGGCTTGCGGTGCTCCAGGGTCGCGACGCCCGAGGAGATGCTGTCGTTTGGGAACCCGGCCGCGCTGGGCTATTCGTGCACGATCGAGGGGGGCACACCGAAGGGGACGCCGAAGACGTCGCCGAGGACGTCACCGAAGCTGACGCTTTAGTGGAGGAAGATTGAGTGAGTGAGTAAGTGGGGGATCGAGTGGAATCACGATGGGGGATAGATCCAAGCTCGGGGTTGCGGAAACAAATTGTGTCAGCCGTGAAGAAGAACCCTCGTTCTCAATGTTGTAGTAATAAGCGACGCATAGGTTCGTAGTAATATTCCGACAGTAAAATACAAATCGATCTAACAAGGCCTACACAATGCTAGCTACAAGTAGTCCTCCCTGCGCAATGACCCTCGTTGGAAGTCATTGAAGAACATCCCAACGGAAAAGATATCACCATTCGTCTTCTCCACATAGCTAGTTGTAATAGGCATACTTTCTACACGTAGCTACTTCTAATGGCCATACTTTCTACACGCAGCTACTCGTAACAGCCATAAACCCTCTCTAATACCTCGTACAAGATCCTTACATCTCTCCGTGCACGGAAAACATACCACCCCAGGAATCCCTTTAACTTAAAATGATTCGTGATCAATTCCACCATCAATGTTGGATGATACTTAAGCCCGGCCACTAGAGTGAACCACAAGAGGCCGGGAATCATCAATTTCCAGTGTATCTCTCTGCACAGCTCGAGCGGGTACAGCGCTTCCTTTCCATGGAAGAAATCACTCAAGATGGGAGATCTGGTCACATCCCTCCCAATTCCTGTAAATTGAGTGAGGGAAATGGTATGAGTTGCAATTGCGCCGGTGAAAGTGCTATGTATGTGCTCCCGACTATGGTACAGGCCTCCGAATCCTGATGCGAAAAAAGCCCATTCTAAAGATGTCCAAGCCATATAGGTAGAATGGAGAATGATGTGTGCAGGTACAATGGTCTAAAAGAGTGGCGATGGCTCCGTATGCAAATTGGGTGATTATGTACAGAAGGGGGGAGTGTACAGGGAGAGAGTCAAAGAATTGGTCACGCTATGCAAACTTTTCGCTCCGTCCGAGGACGACTGTTGTACAAGTGGAACGCCTATCTGAGCAATTCTGTCGAAGAGAATGATCAGGCCTGAGCTCCAACAACTCCTACTCCCCCCCGGCGTTTCGGATTGCTGCGAGTCGTGCGCTTCTTTCCTATTGATGACTTTGAAATATTATCTCCACCCTCAATGATCTTCACCAGCTCGTCAATACTTCGAGAATCAAAGCTGTTGCTGCTCCTTGAAGTAATATCCCGACCACTAGCCATATCTGAATTAGACTGCCCCACTTGAGGCTGCGGGCGGGCTCCCATGGTGGTCACTCGCGGGTTAAAGACTACTCTTCTCAGTCGCCGAGCTTGCACGTCTTTCGCGTGCTTGGCCATAGACACGGCGTTCTGGGTGAGCTGTTCGAGCCACTTCTCCGACTCTTTGGTATTTGGATCATCGGGGCCGAGTTTGGAAAGGAAGATGCTGTACGCTTCGCGCATACGGTGGACCGCGCCTTTATGGTCTTGATCTAAGACCAAGGCTTGCGCTAATTGGAAGAGGAGCGTGGCAGTGTTGACAGATTGTTTCCCTGATACTTCTTCGCTTATGGTGAGAGAGGTCTCAAACCACTGGCGTGAATCTGGGTAGAATTGCAGTTGCTGAAGCATGACGGCTGCATTGTTGAGCGTTGTAATAGAGTCAGGATGTTTGGAGCCGTAAATGATTTTCCAAAGCTCTAAAGCGTGTCTCACACATGCTAAAGCGACGGTTGTATTGCGGTTACCGTGTTCGAACAGAGCGAGATTGAGGTAGCTTAGGATCGTCTCATTCGAATCTATACCAAGGGTACGTTCTGAAATGATCACCGCTTTGTGAGCCAATTCAATAGCTGCGCTCTTTTCATCAAGCTGGTAGTAGAGCATCGCCAGTTGATGGTACACTCGAGCTACTTCCGGATGCAAAATGCCATATATCTGTTCGTGCAGAGTCAGCGACTCGAGAAGCAATTCCTGGCCGATTTCTTTTTGGTTCTGCATCATCGATATTTTGCCAGCTTCCAACGCCTCTTCGGCCAGAACACTCTTTGGGCAGGCATCTTTGATGATGGGAACCGTATTCGCTATATCTTCCGGGTTGAACGTCGATTGCTGGATTGGACTATGCGAGCCATTTGGTACTGGCGAGGTGCGACCACCGTTTCTCTTCTTCTTTTTCCCATTAGTATTGCTATGAGCATGACCGTTCATTCCAGTGTGGTTCGCGGTCCCGTTGGCAACTCCGTTAGGCTCGAGCTTGGACGACTCAGGGTTCGTTTGCGTTTCTGGAGTGAAGTGGTATTCCCGGGCGATCAGCTGCACTCCAAGCTTGAGCGCTATGCTTCGCAAAAGCTGAAGATGTCTTATGCCGTGTGTCCAGACGTCATCCAATACATACTGGTACCGAGTCTGGACCTGGATCTCAATCTCTGTTTTGAGGCTGTGAGGTGTGACATTCGCGAATGAAAAATCAGCGTCCCTATAGAAATCTCGGAGATCGTCATCAATCTGTGCTTTGGGTGACTCGTTTAGACCTGTGCCCAAGAGGCAATTGAGAAGGTGGCATAAACAATTCGTAGTAAAGACCATTGGTAGATGCTTCAGATATCGATGGGCAACGTGCTTGAAAGCTCTAGCGACCATCTCTTGTACAGACAGTGCTTTAAGAGCTCGCAGTCGTGCATCCCCGTTCTCAGTAAGAGTGGCGAGTTTGCCTAGGTAGCGCAAGTTGACACCTCGCCTATGCATCAATCGAGTCAAGGATTGGCCGTCCATTGGAAATCCGACCTCTCCCTCTTTGAGGTCTTGTATCATTTCGGGGATGACTTTCTCGTTAAGGTACGCGCAGACAGCTCGTACTTCGCGCTCATCGTTTGCCCATTCTTTCTTCTCATCGTCTGTTTGTGGAACCTGTCCGCAGAAGACATCAGGATTTAGACTTAGATTAAAAGCTGAGATGTCCACGCGATCTTCCTCCGGACTCTGTTCCGCCTTCGAATCGGATGATATGCCCAGATTGGTTTGATTCTCGTGGCTCATCTCCTCCATACCATCGGCTTGGCTTTCTCCTGTACCATTCTTTATTGTAGCTGGCCGATCTACTTTTGCATTGGTCTCCCGCCTTTTCACTTCTTCTTGGACATATTCGCCCATTCTAAGCCTCCAGTACGCCTCCACAAGCTCCGGTCGGAGGGTGGTCATGCGGTGAGGATAATTGCGTGACTGAGACTCATCAGTAGCTTCCTCGCCAGTTTCGCAATATTTTTCAAGCCAAATAACATCCAGTGGGGTAAGCCTATACAAGTCGAGAATGTACTTGCGGCCGTCTGTGCCAAGTAGGCCTTTCGTTTCAACGCTGCCCTCGAGCACGTGCTTTGTGCCTTCTTTGTCCCAAACAGGATGCTTCTTCACTTTCAAGGCTTTGGAGACTTGCGAGAAAGTCGGTACAAATGCCTCGTTCTCAGCCACAACGTCTCGACCTTCAACTCCACCATAATCGACTTGATGTTCCTCGGGTTCTCGCTGCTTAAAGATACCAGGAACAATACTCTGCGCGACCAACCGCTTGCCCAAGTAGTCTACGATGATGGTTCCAGGGGTTGCCAAGCCCGCTATGTCCAATTGATTGACGGCTTTTACACCACCAACATCCTTTCCCACAGCTACTCGAGCAGCTTCGTCGCCGCCTTCCGATGTAAAGGTACCAACACCGTCAGCTCCGAATGAATAGAACACATTGTTGTATACAAAGATCTGGGCGTCTTTGCTTTCCGTGGGGTTAAGGGGCGCAATCTCCCCACGTGCGACCATCATTGCACCACGAGCGGCTGCTTCATTGAATTCAGCAAAGATCTTAGATATCAGTCGCTCTCTAAAGACTCGATCCTGGACAGTCTCTCGAGGTAGCTCTCGAGTGGACTGTATCTCCTCATTCCAATCTCGCAGTGTCTCGGTATTCTCAACCCCAGAGAGCAGATACGTTTCCTGAGTCCTGGTCAGATCTGGTTGATGAGACGAAAGGAATGTTGCTGTAGGAGCGACAAGCCAGGGACTTGAAGGTATGGCATTAGTAAGTTGGAAGTTTGCTAATGGATCCCGCTTGTTGTTCGCTTCTAACAATTTGGCAAAGGATCCGGTAAAAGACTGTGACAGGATCGAGATCAGAGAGAAGAGTGAGTGCGCGGCTGCGTTCTTTGGTGGGGGTCGTGGGAATGGGTCAAATTTGCTATTGGAAGACTTGTTCACGAAGAACCCCGATATATGGGACGTGATTTGGTACTGCTCGCCTTCATTCGTGGTGAGCTGTAGATAGAGAAGATGGCCTTGTTGTCGAAGGAACGGTGGCGGAGGATTCCAAGCCGAAACACCAAGGGATTTGATTGTCTTGGAAGGCTGGTCCTGATCCGAAGGGATGATTGTACGCATCGAGGGTGGATTCTCGAGGGTGTAGTCCGTGAGAGCATGTGGAGCTCCGGATGTGCTTGCATTGGCTGGTTTGTCCGTGGGAGCAGAGGGGACGGCAGGGTCTCTCCATGGCGATACTGTGTCGTGGAGTGATAGACCAGCTGAAATGCCGTGCAGCGTGTCCACCCGGTTGCCGGCGGCCCCAATGATATCCCGAATCCGTATCAAGTGCATCCGAGCCTCTTTCTCTGTATATGGGTCTTCCACCAACTTCAGTTCTGAGCCTGCAGCAAACCCCTGGACCTCTGAAAGCTCAAGATGGTCATTGATCCGTTCGTCCTTATGTTCAAGGTGAAAGCATGAATACTGAAAAGTGCCAGGGGATTCCATTATGGATTGCCGAAGGTCTTGCACTTGCTCTTGTGTGGATACCATGATCTGGATCTCGTAGGGTTGATGAGGCAGTTTGACGGTGACTTGGAAGACATCTTTAGTGGACGTTAGCTCTTTCCATTGACCTCTATTCTGGGACGTACTGTCGGCAGTCTGCTCCTTCCTCGCCTCGCCTTGCTTGGAGACGGTGTTTTCTCCATTGGCAAGTGCGGTAGAAGAACCTTTGTGGTCGGTTGTTTCCTTACTATTGGTCAAATCGGAATTGTCTAGGCGTATACTATCAGTGCAAGACCTTAGACGGATATGCTGGAGCTGACATGACGGCAGGGAGTAGGCGAAATTCACGTACCAGACTTTGCGTTTGCATCAGTACTATCCTCTGACATATTATCAATTTCTTAAAACGAGTATGGAATATTATGTACAAGCGAATATGAGGGTACGTGTGGTGTTGCAGTTTCAAAAGAATGTTCAATTGGATACAATGATTAAGGAGAGTCTAAATGTCATGGATAAACATATAGAGTAAGATGAGTTAGCAGGTTAGTAAGAAAAAAGCAAGAGGGAGGAAATGAAATAATGAGAGACTTTTTTTTTCCCAGCGCTCGAAGGGGAGCTCCGTCACCGACGTTTAAGGTAAACACGCGGGAGCTATGGAATAGAGCCGGTGAAGCTGATTACTTTCGCCCGCAAATCCGGTTCCACCCGATCGCCTGCGCGCGGAATTATCCCTGCTGCTTCCGAGTACTGTATCGAGAATTCGAGATGGACAGATCGCAAATATTGTTAATCTCACTGCTATTGCCGACGACAAGACCCAGCTTGTAAAATTAATTCCACTTGTCATTTCTTGCCTCTCTTTCAGGTCTACTACCTCTTCTCAATGTCACAACCTTCTCCGAAGTGAAAAAAAGGCGCTTTTTGCATGCACATCTGACCTCTGGGCCATTCTTCCTGCGTCGGGGTCGCTCGTGAGCATGGCACGAACCAAAGCAGTTCCTTTGCGAAGAGAGCTTTCAGACTTCAATCAAGGACCTCCAGACACTCCAAGTCATGGGCGGAAGCATGCAGATAGCAAGGCCAATGGCAATGCCTCCCCTGCCACCCTGAGTAACGGCAAACCCAAGGGCCCCTCTCGTCCCGCTACCCAAGAGCAAGCCGGACTTGCGCAACTCGTCATATGCGTCGCTGGCATCTACGCTTCATTGTATGACCAAACATCACATCTGTCATGTAGTGAAAGCCTTCTGACCTCTGGCAGTCTTTCCTGGGCGCTTCTCCAAGAACGCATAACGGCGACCAGTTATGGCTCTGCAACATCCCCCGAGCGTTTCACCTACTCCGTCTTTCTAAACACCATACAGTCCACTTGCGCAGCTTTAGTCGGCTACCTTTACCTCCTTTACTCCGCACCCATATCCGGTCCCACCCCTGCTGTCTTCCCAACTCGCTCAGTCCTTTCCCCCCTTGTCCTGGTGGCAGTAACTTCCTCGTTGGCCTCTCCTTTCGGATACGCTTCGCTCGCTCATATCGACTATATAACGTTCATTCTTGCAAAGTCGTGCAAGCTCCTTCCCGTCATGTTTCTCCACCTTACAATATTCCGAAAATCCTACCCTCTCTACAAGTATCTTGTCGTAGCACTGGTGACTGTGGGCGTGGCGGTTTTCACGGTCTACCATCCCGCCTCATCGAGCAAGAAGTCATCACCAAAGAATAACAATTCAGCGTGGGGGCTGATGCTCCTAAGCATAAATCTCCTTTTGGACGGGCTTACAAATAGCACCCAAGACTATATCTTTACCTCCTACCGCCCTTATTCTGGCCCCCAGATGATGGTCGCTCAGAATGTCCTTTCCACTCTCCTCACGACACTTTACTTATTGATTTCGCCTCTAATTCCTCCAACACCTCTTTCGCCCACCACAGGCGGCTCTTCTGAGTTCTCAGCTGCTCTAGCCTTCATCCAACGCAACCCGGCGATCTTGCCTGCTATACTCTCCTTCGCTGCCTGCGGTGCTGTTGGTCAGATATTCATCTACTACACTCTCAGCCATTTCAGCAGTCTCTTACTAGTCACGGTGACAGTGACAAGGAAGATGTTGACCATGATCCTGAGTGTGCTCTGGTTTGGACATCGGTTGAGTGGGATGCAGTGGGTGGGCGTGGGGTTAGTGTTTGGGGGTGTGGGGGCAGAAGGCGTGATGCAAAGGAGAGAGAAAGTAGCGAAGGAGAGAGCACGAAAGGAGAAAGGGCTCTGATCCTCGTCTTTCTACGTCATCGTACTGACTATGATTGTGTCTTGCATGTACAGTAAACGAGATTAGATATAGATCAAATAGACGCATTGGTGGGATCTCTCCCTGCTTTTTGATGTTTCAGAAAACGAATGGATCAGGACCTCTCCGTTTAAACTTTTCTGCAACGAGATGTTGCGCTGATAATATCAATCATGTCTCAAACGTAGAGCTTGGGCTATACCTACTCCGTAACTAATGTGCCGGCATATGTAAGATCCCCTCCGCGTAACTTACCCGGCTACCCTTCTACATTAACCAGCTGACACCCTCAAAGTCATCGCTCACAATCATCGGCCAATAACACTACTTTGTGAACTATGTAAAACAACAAATCATCACAGAAGAGCACCGATATACCAGTCCCCGTCAGAAGGTCCAATTGCCGAACCAAGCATCCTTGAATCACCGAACGTCAACCAGGCACCAGCTCCACCGAACCCTAAACACTGTACAAACGAGCATAGAAAAGGGTTTCAGTAACGGAATTTACGTCTTAAGAGTACGCACATCCTCCGTAGTCCAGCCCAACCCAGCCATCACCTCGCGGGCCTTCTTGCAGCATCAGTATCAGCATTAGCATCAGCATCAGCATCTGCTCCTGCCCCCAAGCCAAACGAAACAACCTTGCGTCACTTTCGGCCAGCCCAGTCGAGCACACTTGCACACTCTCCGGCCACAGGCCATCAGGCGGCCAGCATGGGTCTCGTCTACAACACGTACCTCAACTCCGACAAGATCTTCGGCTGCAAGCACTGCAAGACGCATCTCGCAAGCCATGACGCCATCATCTCGCGCGTACGTTTGCCTCGCCCACATCGCCTCACTTCCCTATGCACGCTCTACTCCCGCTCTCCAAGCATACTCGACCAGCGTCGTTTTATTATGTCCTCTGCTCTCAAGCCCTGATTTACGTGTTTTGCAGACTGGCATGCTGATGTTTCAATCTGATCGGTTAGAACTTCCGTGGCCAACACGGCAAAGCCTACCTCTTCAATGCCGTCGTCAACATATCTTTGTCAGAAGCCACGGAGCGGAATATGACCACCGGCCGGCATATTGTACGGGACATAACGTGCCGACAGTGTAAGGAAACGGTGGGGTGGAAGTACGACAAGGCGTACGAGCCGAGTGAGAAATATAAGGAAGGGAAATTCATACTGGAGGCAGAGTTGCTGTGTACGGTATACTAGGAAACGGGGTTTACACGAGAGGGTGGAGGGTGGAGGCGGAGATTGAGCTTCAAGGATTGAGGAAACATGCATTGGAGGGGCGTGGGATCAGGCGTTCAATCACGAGCATACGTTGAGCATGGTGTTTGGAAAGCTGACGTGATCTTATAGCATTCACAGGAGCTGTCCCTAGCACATACTCTAGACATGGAACCGAACAAGCCAGTTCTCAAAATGTTACCAATGCCCTCAGATTGTAGTAGGACACTAGGAAATCAACCAAGGTCCAGGGCTAGATCGCGGGGTAGAAGATCTCGGAAAGGCACAAGGTGTGGGGTAGAGCGGATGTCCACCACCAAAGCCCATTACTTCATGTTTTAGCAGTGAAATGCCATGCAATATGGCGAGCCTTTTCAGATTCGCTTTTTGCATCTTCGAATTTTCTTCCCTTCCCAAGAAACCAAGCGACGAGGTACAAACCAGAAACCACAATGGCCAAAGACACCATGAAAGCCGTCGTCTTCAAGGGGCCCCACGTTGTAGCCATAGAAGATCGACCTATTCCTAAGATCAAAGAACCGACAGACATTGTCGTGAAAGTGATATACACTGCGTTGTGCGGCAGGTGAGTAGAGGATATATCAAACGCCAATAAGGTGGAACTAATGTCAACGCTCTAGCGAGCTCCATGTCTTCAGAGTCTGTACCCTCTTCTCGTCTTTCTTCACTCTGGAGATTTACAGTAATAGGGCCATCAACCCAGCCCAACGGGCTTTATCATGGGCCATGAGTTCACTGGTACTGTTGAGGAGACCGGATCCGATGTGAAGAATTTTAAAAAGGGTGATCAGATAGTCTCACCCTTCACGGTCTCCTGCGGAGAATGCTTTTACTGCAAGCAAGGATACTCCTCAAGATGTGCCAAGGTTGGCCTCTTCGGTACAGCCGGTCTCGATGGAGCCCAAGCTGAATATGTGAGAGTGCCGCTGGCGGACAGCACTGCTATGAAGGCTCCGGAAGGCATTGCAGATAATGCGTTAGTTCTCATGGCCGACATATTCCCCACTGGATATTTTGCAGCCAACAATGCCTTCAAGGACTTGACAAAGGAACAAGTTACTGAAGCAACGGTAGTCCTAATTGGCTGCGGACCTGTCGGCCTCTGTGCTCTCATCAATGCCGAAAACTACAAGCCGAAGCACCTGCTTGCAGTGGACTCGATCCAGTCGAGGTTGGATTTGGCCAAGTCCTTGGGCGCGGAACCGTGGAACTTCCAAACCGATCGAGAAGGCCTCGACAAACGAGTGAAGGAGTTGACAGACGGTCGAGGTGCAGATATAGTCATCGGTATATCCTTTGCCCTATCAGGCGCTGATGAAGCCCGGGACCTGACTTGTTTCAACAGAGGTTGTTGGTATGAGTGCTGCTTTGAAGATGGGATTTGAGTTGCTGAGACCTTGGGGGGTTATCTCAAGTGTTGGTGTACATAACGCGGAGGTAAATCCGAAGGATCATTTGCCTTCACCTAAGCATCTTATCTACTGACACATTGCAGATTCCCTGGTACTGGAACAACCTGCTTGCTTATTTCGATAATAGGAGACACGGCTGACGACTCACTAGGTCTGGTAACCAAGCCTATGGCAAGAACCTGCGTATTCAGATGGGCAGATGCCCTGTGCGATCAATATTTCCTCAAGCTCTGGATATGTTGAAGAAGAAGCAACATCTTTTGGGGTCTGATATCATTGAAGCTCAATGACGGAGTAGCGCCTGCTGACCACTTTTCAGATTCATGTCGGACAAAATCATGCCCATGTCCGAGGCTGTAGAAGGTTACGATCTTTTTGACAAGATGAAGGTACAGAAAGGTGAGCCGCCCATAACCAAGGTCCACGGTCTCTGACTGCGCTTACAAAACCTAGTGGTTTTCGAAGCACAGAAGTAACAGGATCTCGATCATTGCACGGGATGAAGAACGGAAGGACTGGTAAAAGCAGGGCATCGACTTCACTATGTTCGTAACGAAGCTGGTATCGCCCAATAATCGGGACTCAGAATAGCCTTTCTTCGTCTAGTGGCTCTATTCATGCAAGCTTTATACCGTATTATTATGGTTGGATAATTTTCACGCCAGCACCAGTGAATAGACGTTGAACAAGCCACATCGTATTTGCTTGGAGCATGCCAAAGATCAAAGTTATCAATGTAGCGACGCGTTGCCATTGCAGAGCAAATGCCCTTGGAGAACGGTGAGATTCGAATGCAGTTGCCAAAAGTGTGACAGGACGACAGGGATGGCTGCATGAAAAGTCAACGGTTGTTTGGCGGGGGAAAAAATAGCGTGCTCACCCAAAATTCTCTGAACGTACGAACATCTTTCCCACGACAGCTTCACACTGCTCCCACAATCCCTCTAATTCTCGTCATACCCTTCCTCCCTTACCTTCTCGATCACTTTTGGTCGAGTTAGTGATCCACAATTCTCCTCTGAAAGCTTCTTCATCTCTCTCTGTAGGTCTTTCATCAACAACAAATGTTTGCTTCCCTGCAACAGCTGGCGATAAAGAACATAGCAACATATTATCGTTGCTGACTTATACAATCTCAGTTCACTCGTTGTGACTGCCCTAAATTACACTGATCCCTGTCACCCTCAAGCTCGAGGAAAAGCACCGGACTCGATACCTCTTCTCTGTCCATCTATCTTCCAAAATGGCAACCGAAACTCGAACCGAGACAGATCTTGTCGACTCCATGGGCCGCATCGGCATCAGCCCCGAGAATGGAGAAGATAACCGCCTCGGACCGGATGGAGAGCCAGCACCAAGAACTGATGATGAGTATGCACAGTCTCAACTCACTCTCCGTGCCATTGTGTCCTCGAAGGAAGCCGGGGTCATTATCGGTAAAGCAGGAAAGAACGTGGCGGATCTTCGGGATGAGACTGGTGTCAAAGCTGGTGTCAGCAAGGTGGTGCAGGGGGTGCATGATCGTGTGCTTACGGTCACTGGCGGATTAGATTCCATCTCAAAGGCATACGCTATTGTTGCCAAGGGTCTGCTGGAAGGTGCTCCACAGATGGGGATGGGTGGAGTCATTTCTTCGAACGGAACGCACCGTAAGTATCACTCATATCCGTGCCATATGGCCACTGTCACCTCGTGCACTGGCGCTCCTATATCCGTATCAAGACAGCTGATGATTGTATCTAAGCCATTCGTCTGCTCATCTCTCACCATCAAATGGGTACAATAATTGGTCGACAAGGGCTCAAGATCAAACAAATTCAGGACGCCTCCGGTGTCCGCATGGTTGCCCAAAAAGAGATGCTGCCACAGTCAACCGAGCGAATTGTTGAGGTTCAAGGCACGCCAGATGGCATCCAAAAGGCTACCTGGGAGATCGGCAAATGCTTGGTCGATGACTGGCAACGCGGCACAGGGACCGTTCTCTACAACCCCGTCGTGAGAGCAGAGGCCGGTCGTGGAGGCGCTTTGGCCGGTGCTCCCGTTGGTGCACCGCCACCCTACAATGGCAATCGCTCATACAACCGTACTGGTAACGGTGCCGACTTCAGTGATAACAATACTGGAGGCTCATACCAACGTCGTTCAAACTCTGATGCGGCAAATCGGGGACCTCCTACTACAACGGAAGATGGCGAGGAGATTCAGACGCAAAACATCAGCATTCCTTCCGACATGGTTGGTTGCATAATTGGACGCGCTGGAAGCAAGATAAGTGAAATCAGAAAGAGCTCTGGTGCTCGCATATCTATTGCCAAAGCACCCCACGACGAGACCGGAGAGCGCATGTTCACCATCATGGGCAGCGCCGCCGCCAACGAGAAGGCTCTCTATCTTCTTTATGAGAACCTTGAAGCCGAGAAGATGCGTAGAAGCCAACAACCTCAAGACTAGATTCAATACTCGAGCGGTCATCTCCAGTGAACTCCAAGCTTGCACTGGTTGCAATTCGGCCAGATGCACATCCACCACGCTCCGACGCACGCACTCGACCCAATTCGTCTATTCCTTTCCATTACACATCTATCCACCGTCCCCCTCACTCCAACCCCTAAAAGTTGACTCGCTTCATTCTCTGCCATGGACACGTCCTTTCACGACACACTATTACGACATTATGATCCTTTACTACCTTCACGAATCATCATGGCTCTCTCAGCGTGTTTCGACGACTGATGAAATCGCCTGCTCAAAATCATTCTTTCCGACTCTTGTGTCTCTTCGATGCGATGATACCAATCGCATCATTGCTCCTCCACTCCTTCCACACGCACCCGGACTCTACTAGCAGCCTCTATCCGACCTTCTTGATTACCTTGCTTCGATACAGCCAGGTCTATCTTCCTCAGTGCTTGATTAGCTACTTCTTACTCTATCGACTGCCTCCAGAAACAGGGAGCTAGCTAGAAAGATGGCAAACAGATAGGAGGTGAATAGCTAATCACGTGGCAATCGACCCAATTGCTATCAAAGTTACTGCTATCCAACATCATGACCGCGTTCCTCTGTAAAAAATTAAAGAGCCGTAGTCTTTAGTGCTGCATAACCAGGCCTCTCACAAGAAATCTGCCTTTGAATGTTCGTGCTGTAGATCCACCATGGGACCTCGGACCGCTGACGTATCGGACATCCTCCGCCCAACAATTACCGTTATCCATTTACTGAGATTTGACGATTTGTTTTCGCCCTACGCTTGGATAAATAAAATTTTTGTGAAGTAAATGGGCACTTTGCTTGCTCCATCTGTGCATCAGCCGGTTGTATGCACTAGGTACTTATGCTTCGACAATTCACAAACCCCACTAATTCGTTGACGCGACCTTGAGTTAAAGTGCTTCAGTGCTGTCACTTCCTGCATACATGCGCCTCCCCGTTGGGATCCATGCAACCTTAAAAATTTGCATCTCTCTGGCCAAGGTAGCGGACGCTGTATGTAAGCAGCGCTCGCTCACCATCTGAGCCAGAGGGGACGCATATTTATCCTTAAAGCATGACCGAGCTGGACTTGCACGCTGATGGTACGTATCTCCACTCATACTGCTTGAATAAGAAATCGCAACTTTTCGCAGATTCCGCGGTCTTCTCTGTTTGCTTCACAACCTTTGTCCAATTCATTGACTAACGCTTTGCCCTTCTAGCAGACACAGGCATACGACAAGTAGTCTCACACGAGGAGAAAGGTCAAGAAGTGCTGGATACACTGAGGCTTCCAAAGAATAGAAGTACTGGGGACCTGCTCTCGAGTGGAAGGAAACGAACAGAAGATGGGAAACTACGGGTTTCCTTCGATGCTGGATCTGCCGTGGGTGACCCAACGGTCAAATCTCCTATCATGTCAGAGCACGAGCATAGTCTTGGGGTATCTGGACTGCGGCGAATACGCCAGCAGCCTGCTTCTCGAGCACCTTCGCATCCTTCATCACCATCAACCTCATACACGCTTCCTCCAAGGTCTTCCTCCATGACAATAGAGTCATCATCTTCTCGAGGATTCCCAGGGACTGGTCGTTCTTCGCCCACGCTGAACTTTGGAGAAGACTTGTCTCGATTTCCTTCCGAATCTCTACATTCCTTCTCCTTTGCCCATCAGTCCGAAAGTGTGCTTCACAATCGTCAAAGTGTGTTGAAAAAAGCTATAGAATTCATGCGTGACCGACTAGGCTTTGGGGTAAACCACCCAGGCGTCATGACCGCGCAGGCCAGAGTCAGTGGTGATTTAGAAATCCAGAGCATGGTGGACCTCTTGGTGCGGGCGAATATCCTCGGACAGGACTCACAAGATAATGAGAGTGCTCGGCAACGACATGGTCCATTGACCGGACCAGCAGATGTTGAAAGAAACGTGTTCGATAATGCGTTTCTTTCCCGGTCAATGGCTTCAGAAGCACTCAAAAAACCTTTATCGATAGATCAGAGCTCACAGCAAGTGGGGGACACTGAACTCTCGAGACCTGGATCAAGCCAACCAGAGCCTTCACTCGCCAGTGAAGCCTCAGCTCCTGATCCCGTGGAGCCTGTATCACCATCAATTGTTTCACCCATCCAAGAAACATCTCATATTCCAACAACCGGCATGAAACGTACATATACAGACCTGTCACTCTTAAACCTACAAACACGGCTCGTCGAGGCGCTTGCGAAGCCGTATAAGGCGAGCGACGGTGTTAATGAAAGCCTTCTATCTCAAATGCCACCGGCAGGCTATGCCAATACACTCAACACTGGCATGATCACCCCTTCCTTAGTGCATGGGCACAACAACCGATTGGTACCCGCTGCGCAGGCGGTATTTACTACTGAGACTTCTTCTCCTTGGACGATACTCCTTGCAAACGACCTTGCGTGCCTCGTCTTTGGAGTGACCAAAATTGAGTTTAAAAAGCTGAGCATGCTCGAAGTGGTGAGGGAAGATCGAAGGGCATGGTTGGAGGAGAAACTCAGGTCACCAGGCTCAGAGGCAGCAGCCAAAGCGCGTCAAGCTGGTAGTAAAAGTGCAAGGACCAGTCCAAAATCATCGACCTCCATGAAGATGGGTGGGGGCGTAACTGCGCAGCTTCTAAGCAAGCCTCCCTGGCGGCAGCAAAGGGCTCAGACTGACGAGTGGAGGACCAAGACGTCAAGGGGTGCACCACATCATCCTGCCAGTAGATCCCGTGGCGTTCTGCTGTGTGGCGATATTGTGCCAATACGAAAGCGCAATGGAGCTACAGGAGCTGCAAGCTTGTGGGTCAAGGAGAAGCGAGGGGGTCTAATATGGGTGCTGGAGGAAATCGCGGAAGATATCGCCACCCTGAAACTTGACAAAGATTTGCGTGTGATGGGATCCAATGGAGCTACAAACGTGATTTGGGCAAAGTCGGATATTTCTGCTGGAACAGAACTACAACGTTTGATCCCACAGATGCCCATAAGGAACGGTCCCTCGATTATGAGTCGAGCAGGCTTCGCGAGCAATACCACCGTTCAATACTTTGGGGCAAGATGTGACGACAACATGAACATCCCCGTTTCGGTCACCATAGAGCCTGACCAGGAGACTTTGCGGGTCTCGAGCTTCCCACACATCGCCGGCATCGTGGTCCTTTCTGCTTCGAATCTAAAAGTCATGAGCTCCAACTCGGTATTTTCGGCGGCCCTTTTTGGCGAAGCCGAACTCGGCGGTCAAAAGATCGGCGACATCATCCCGCAATTTGAGAAAATCCTTGATTTGTTGATCGAGGAGGACAATGTGAACTTGGTCGATGGCATTGTGGTACCAGAGTATAGCTTCCGGAGAGCGCGAGCCCTGATGGCTCTACGCGAAGGCAACGAAGATGCTGCCACCATATTTCTACGGCCACAAGGGTTGATAGCTCATCATCGAGATGGGTCAGAGATAAACGTTGACGTGCAGATGCGTGTTGTAAGGAGCGAGAGATTCACCGCTAATGATGCTGTCATTGAAGAAAAGAGCGAAGATAACGATTCAGAGAGCGACGAACTTGATACTTCGGAGATCGTATACGCTCTGTGGATTACCTATTCGCGGCAGCTTCATTCGGCACTTCCCCCTGGTGGCTCAGCTACACCAAATCTCTCACGACCTGGTACGCCACACCAACCGTCTCCTGGTCAGAACAGCAGGTCGATTACTCCAGAGCAGGTTGACCGAGAAGACATCAAGCCGGAAACTTCACCCACAACGTCCCTCACACAGCAAATCGAAGAAGCGGCATCCCAGCCTATCTCCGACAATCCATCCAAACCTGTCGTGTCAGCGCCAGTACCTCGCATCTCCACCCCCAAGGCAAAGGATTTGCCGAAGAAGAAGAAGAAGATCTCGGATTTCGTCGTACTTGAAGACATGGGCCAAGGCGCGTATGGCCAGGTCAAATTGGCCCGCTATGCCAAAGCCAATGGCAAGAAAGTGGTCCTCAAATACGTGACCAAGCGCCGCATCCTTGTGGATACATGGACTCGAGACCGCCGCCTTGGAACAGTCCCACTGGAGATCCACGTCCTCGACTACCTGCGAAGAGATGAGCTACGACACCCCAACATCGTTGAGATGACGGATTTCTTCGAAGACGACGTCAACTACTATATCGAAATGGTGCCGCACGGCTTGCCAGGCATGGATCTCTTTGACTACATTGAGATGCGATCCACAATGGATGAGGCCGAATGTCGGAATATCTTCTTACAGGTGGTGGATGCATTGCATCATTTACACACCAAAGCGCTAGTCGTCCATCGCGACATCAAAGACGAAAACATCATCCTGGACGGCGAGGGGAAAGTCAAACTCATCGACTTCGGCAGCGCGGCATACATCAAGAACGGTCCCTTTGATGTCTTTGTTGGGACAATCGGTACGCTCCCTCCCCCCTCCCCCTTCCCCCTTCCCCCCATACCCATCCCCACCCTGCTAACATCCAGCCACTCCAGATTACGCCGCGCCCGAAGTCCTCCAGGGCCGGTCCTACCGCGGCAAGGAGCAGGATATCTGGGCCCTCGGCATCCTCCTCTACACCCTCGTCTACAAGGAGAACCCCTTCTACAGCATCGACGAGATCCTGGACCACGAGCTGCGCATCCCCTGGACCATGTCCGCTGCCAACATTGAGCTGGTCAAGCAGATGCTCGACCGGGATGTGGATCGGAGGCTGACCATCAGCCAGGTCAGAGATGCGGCTTGGTGCAAGGAGGGCGGTGGTGATGTGTGATTTGGTTTGTTTGGTTGGTTTGTTTGGTTGGTTTGTTTGGTTGGGAGAGCGTGGTTGGTGGGAGGTTGGGGTAGACAGAGGGCAGTAATAGATGTATATGGGGGGGAGGGGCGAATCTACGAGTTGCATACCCCCTACGATGGCCGCTCTTTTGGTACGAATCTTTTCCTGCCTTTGCATCCGGGGCCGAAAAACCAAATCTTTTGCATTCTTCCTTCTCTCTGAAAGCGACGAGCGAATCTAGGAAAGGGGGGGTGGGGGGGTTATCTTGGGGATATATCATCATGGGTCTTTGTCTGCATTAGCATTAGACGTTTTTTTTTTTACATCGATACCCACGTTGCAAGGAGGGAAGAAAAACAAAGATCTATGATTTGTCACGTTTGTCTGAGGTACTCCGTAGACAGTTTAAGATTAGCAAATGCACTGTCTTTAAACGATATCAGTCACCAATGCTGTGTATGAGGCTTGCTGCCACTCCTTTTTGAATGCTGTTAACGAAAACAATGTTGCATTGGATTTTATGTGGATGTAAAGTTCGAACGCTCTATGTGTTCGAGGCGTCATCATGAATGTCCTGGCTATTGCGTATCTCTACTGCGTTTCATGCTTGGATCTTGCAGACACATTGTCACTGCGTGGCAAAATCCCCTCATCCCATGTCCATCCCCACCCCTGCTTCCCAGCTTTTCCATCTCTGAGAAATGTCCACGCAGCGGTTACAGAGGTCGTCGCGGGGCCAATGGCCGCTCGTACGCCATGTGTGCCTCTGGCTTTTCCTCTCGGAAATGCAATCCCGAAAGCCTACTAATAATGCGCGCTATTAGAAGCTTGATTGAGGTCAAAGACAGGGATGCTGTAATGCTGTGATGCATAAGGGGAATCCTCCCCAATGGACCGGGACGTTGAGCGCAGCAAACCCCTCATAGATCATCGAACGATCATGAGGGGTCCGACGACGTCTTTCAGCGCCGTCGATAGCTAGCTTCATAATGATGTGTGTCGCGGTCGTACTCCACATCGTGGCCTTTCATAAGCACGTGTGGAGCGTACTTCCCCAGCCGGCTGTGGTAGTGGTAGGTATATTGATGCAACCTGTGCGATTCTCATATCATATCGAAGATACTTCTCGTAATCGGTGCCTCACCGATCTGATGCGGACTCCTCGGGTCATCTTCCTTGGATCCGGGACTCATAAGACCTTGCTCGAAGACGGATGACCCTGCAAGATCGCCAGCGGAAGTACGGTGAAACGGACTAGCCGTGAACTCTGCCGCTCGGGGAGAGAGAAGTGACGGAGTCTGTGGGACGTCCGGATCGATTGCTCGCGGTGATGGCTGGGCGGTGGTCAGTTGTGGCGGAGATCGGCCCTGACGAAGAGGTAGTTGACGTAGTCCGAGATTTCCTTGGCGTCGACTCAAAAGGCTGCTAAAGCCCGCGGGGAGGGTGGGGGAGGGTGTTGATAAAGTTGCGGTGGGTAGTTTTGGCGAGAGCGTCATTTCTGTCTCTTTAATTACAGGGGTAGTGGGTGGTTGCGAATGTGAATCTTCGGTGACAGATTCGATGGACATTGGCGGAGACATGGGAGCCGAGCTGTCTGTTTTGTCCGAGTCGCTTACTTCATGCCCTGAGTCCCGGCTTATTCCTGATGTAGGTACTGGCTCTTTCTCACTAACAGGCTCTTCATTAGACGACGGGAGTGGGATTGTAATTTGAGGACCCAAGTCCATCTTCGGCAAGGACACGGCAATGGGGTGGTGATCATTATTGGCTAGATCTTTCGCAACTTCCTGCAGGTCATTGGCCACCCCTCCCACGGGCGCTGGTGCCTCTTTCTCCTCGATTCCTTCGCGGTCCATTGTCGAAGGCGAAAGCACAATTTCGGTATCTGGACCCGTGATAGCTGGCGGGGATGCCGAGGTAGGGACGATTTTGGCGCTGGAAGAGATGGCATTGCTTTCAGGCGCAGGTGACCTCTGGCCCGGAGACCATTGCATATCTGGCGGGGCTGATGACGGACCTGGTGTGATATCGCCCGAAGAGTTTGGTATAAGCTGAGCTGAGCTTGGTGGACTGAACGAGCTGGACCGTGTCTCACCTCCTATCTGAGATGGTGCGCTCAACGACTTTTGCGGCGGACTTCGAAGTCCAGAAGACGGTAGCCCAGAGTCTGAGTTAGGACTCACGATGGCATGTGGGTTTGAGCGCCCAGATCCCAAGGCCCGCCACGAATGCCAAGCTGCCGTTCCCATGGGATGAGTCCTGACCAATTTGGACTTAAACTCCGATAACTGATATATCAGGTTCATGTTTGGCCCAATCCATCTACTTCGGAATTTGACTGCATCGTAGGCCTCTTGAACAGTGAGCTGCGGATTCTTGTATAGTCCGTACGCAACGACAAGACTCGCGGATCGACTGACTCCGCACTGGCAATGCACCAATACTCTCTTGTCCTGCCGTACTCGGTTGTCGATGAGCTCACATAACCTCAGCAAATCCTCCACTACATTGGTGTTGTGGTCCCAAGGAACATGGATGTATTCAGGGTCCGGCCTGGATGCCTTGGGTGTGCCCGGCATCGTCATTGGAGGCTCTTCCATTTGCGCTTCAAGTGCAGAGGCGAAAGATTTCTCCGAAACCGCAGTTTGCGGTTCTGAAACGCTATCTCGACCAGCGAGACAGGCTTTGTCTGCACTCGAAGCTGCTTGTATCTCTGCTCCTTCATTCCGAGATTCTGCATCTTTTTCTACTGTCGCCAGGAACGGGTTCAATACTTCCCGGGCAACGTTTAGAATGACGTCGAATTCTCGCGCCTCGATGTGGCTAGGTTCGAGATAAAGGTAAACATGCGGATCGTAGATGCACACGGGCCCTTGTGGATATGCGGGCGACTTCACTTCTTGAGAGAGCGGTGGCTCATAGCCTGTCTCTTCTTGCACATGGTCGAGTGTCTGCCTTGTGATCGGCGAGCTTACTGAATTGTCGAAAGAAGATAGAGGCGAAACACTCAGCGGCGGTCTTGATTTGCCTAATCGGCCACCAGTAGTGGAGGGACGGCTAGAGGTCGCCGGAGCGGCGAACGGCGGTAACCGCATGCCGCCCTCCGGAGCGACGGTTGGAGAGAACAGCGCCCCATTGGAAGATGTTTGTAGTAATCGCAAAGTGCGGATTTGTGGATCTGATGGGCTTTGAGGAGCTGCGCTTGGTCGATCCTGCCCGGAAGTACTAGAATCGGGAGTGGTAATCATCAGCGGGAGAGTGCTGGGCTTTTTTCTCGGCACTTTGGGCGGAACGATGAATGCCGGCGTGGGTGGAGCGGAGAACGCATTAGTGGATGTTTGTGGCGGGTTCGAGAGTCCTAATTTTGGAAGCTGGAGGCCTGTACGATTTGAAGCAGATGTATTCACAGAGAGGTTCTTCATGTTGCGCATCTTTTTATTCGGCGAATCTGCGCGCTCCACTCCTGGTAAGACTGGAAATGAGCTCGAGAAAGGATCTTTGCGCTCCATTTCCGCTTGGTTGTTCGGCACCGAATTTGTTCTCAAATTTTTGAATGAGGTAAGAGGTGAGGAGGAATCTGGAGTCTCGGGCGGCGAACGAGGCGAAGGCTCGGTGAGAGAAGACCCCACTGTTGATATCGTAGTTGTAGGAGAGGACTCGGTGGATTCAAATGTCGAGGCGGAGTCTCGACGAACCGTTGGGGGAGCAGGTTGGGCAATGATGAGAGGCCTGTTTGAAGTCCTGCCCTGTGAAGGGGTTGCCGCAGCGTCACTTTCGTGTACTTCTACCCTGTCTGGCCCGTTTCCAAACACCGACATAAACGAAGGTAAAGATGCCAGAAGCGACTGTGAACTTGTTGTTACCGGCATACTTGGGCCTTGTGTGTTTGTCGGCGAGCACTGCTTTGGTGATGGATAGTGTTGGCGAGACCCATATGCTACCTCCTGACCAAGTGCTCCCTTCGAGGGAAAGACATTACTATTACGGCTCGTTTGAAAATCGGGAAGCGAAGTAGGAAGGCTGTCGACTACAGACAAAACGTCAGTACAGATCACTGAAGCCATCATGGTGACGGGGCCATGGCAGACGGGTGAATTCGCAAGCAAGCCTGGAAAATGGACGGAGGTGTGAATATTAGGAACTGGAGGTTTGCCGCTGATGGAGAATCGTCTGGATTGCATGAAGCATGGTCGAGTGTAGGCAAACCAATCAGAGGTCCCAAGACATGAAATAGAACACTAACCCTAGACTACCAGGGAAGCGCTGGCTTCCCCTCTCTTCCTGGAAGTGTGATTGGCGACTGGAATTATGTATGTCTTTTCGATTTTGGCCTCCAACCCTTGAGCTGCTCTTCAGCCTCCTGTGGGGGCAATCTCGTGGATCTCTCGTCGGGAGGCGGAGTGTTGACAGTGCCTAAGCGCCTGGTATCGATCGCGATGAGTTCTGAGAGTGTGAATTTTGAATGAGGGCAGCAACAGATGGGTTGTGATGGATGGAGAGGCTCAGCGAGGTGGGAGTGTGAGGGTGTGGTTCTTGTCGCCGAGTGGTTTCGGATGGCCAATGAGGAATGAGGATTAAAGATCTGTTGGTGGGGAAGTCAGCGCTTTTTCATGCTTGAACCAATCACTGCGCCTTGCACCTTTAGCCGCCCAGGCCAGATGCAGCCTATCACTTTTCGACTTTGGATATTTGATTTGCTTTGCTATGAAAAGGAAAGATCTTTACCAACTTGAGAAGGTGGTCGCCGGGAAGAGGTGAGCAGCAGTGGTGACGTCCTGTCTCCAAGAAGATCTCGAGGCGAAGCTTAGGATATAAGAAATTTGGAGGAAGGGGAAGATGAGTGGCAAGCTCGGTCAGGTCGAAACAACAAGTGTAAGGTATTATTGGTCTAAGTCGTTAGTAATTCGCAATGGCAACCGAGTGGGATGAAGATGGTATAATAATAATAATCCAAATAAATAATCGTGATTGTGAATACAGTGGATAATAATAATCATATCAGGGGGTTTCGTAATGAGTGATGATGTTTGGGCTTCGTCTCGAGTCTCGAGTCTCGAGTATCAGATATTATTTAACTTAGAGTATTGTTCATGGAGATGGGAATTGTTTCAATCTTTCCCATCTTATCGCAATTATCTTTTGTCATGCTTTCTAGCGACAAGCAGAGTGTCATTAGTCGTTCGCTTCGTTGGATACATAAGAAAAAATAATAATACATAATAAATAAATCAATGTCCAAAAGTGCAGGTGTGGGATTTAGTCTGTTCGTGTTGTCATTGTGCCTACTGCCTTCCCCCATTTTCCCTTCAGCGAGCGGAATCAAAGAAGCTCCAAATAACAAAACTACCCGCTCTAGATCACTTGTGGACTAGTTGCCAGTTTCAGATTTATTTATAACTAAGCCGCCCGTTTCTAGCGCCACTCGACTCCCCGCTTGGCCTGTTGTGGAGAACCGTGACGTGATCCACATTCTGGTCCGGTGGTCCCCTCGGTCCCCTCCACGCTTAGCTCACAGTAGCCGACGATTCAACAATAATTGGGCCCATGCCACAACAGTTAAGTGTCATTAAGGCATGCCGTTTTGGCAGCGTTGTCTATTCATTGCCTTGCTGGTATCGTACAGTATCAGACGTGTGTCTTCGTACGGTTATCATCGTAGAACCCGACTTTCGCTTGCTTCCATGTACTGAGAAGAAAAGGTTTTGTCACCTTCGGTCTTTCTCGGTCATTGGGGGTCGTAGGTACTAGGTAGCATATGAATCACCCCGTCACTCTGTGCTCCTGACAATTCATTGGCTCTGCAGAAATCACTTACTGCCACCATGCTGCAATTTCCTGCACTGTCCCGTACACTAACACATGTCCCTATCTATTCCCCTTACTCTCTGCGGCAAGTCACCGGCCGTTGCTACGGCCGTCAAAGCAAGCATCTTGCCGAAGCCGCAAGGGGTATTGCTTCATCTTAATGAGTTCCTTCGTATGGTTCTAAAAATCCACGAAATCATGTCCCGAAGCCGGGGCCTCTGATATTCAGCCGGGGACACGGAAATAGATCATTACGGAGGATCGGCTGCAGCTGTGCTTACGATGACGAGGCCGTAATGAGGTCGAGGAATACCTGTAAGAGCAATGTGCCCTGATTGAAGAATTATATGACTAAGTCTGCTGCTCTGCTTGTGGGATTAGACTCTAATGAGCATCCGGGTGAGAGAGTTAAAGTTCTTTTTGCGAAATCCATCCGAGAAGGTGACGTGAGAAAGATGGGTTATGTTAATATCGACTGAGAGAACTTGGGTTATTTGGAATTGGAACGGTTCTTATTCAATGGTCCTCTCTACTCACGTCGGTAGCTCTCTCGATTGTCGACTCGACCAGACGCGCTCTTGTCCGACTTACTCCTCAGCTTCTGCGCATCATCTTAGAAGATCAACGGCGTCGGGATTAATAACACTAGGAGCAAAGCGGGTGCAGCCGTTGATGCTTTGCGTCTACAAGCTCTGCAAGCACGCGATGGACGCAGCGGCAAAGAGTACGGGCCTATCAATCGGCATAATCCAGGCCCCAGGGTGGATTGCAGCTGCGATCCATTCATACCAGAATAGCCCGACCTGAAGCTGCACCGAGGCAATAAGATATAAATAGATTCGGTCTCCGGGGCTCCGACGTCGTTGTTCTTGTAATGTAGCCATTCTACTCCGGCTTTTTCATGACGGACGCCGTCCCAGAGTACGGAACCGCTGAAAATTTAGACTAGGAATCGATATGGTGGCCATATGAGGGGCAAGTAACATGACCGGTTGAGCTGCGAGCAAAGGAAAAGGCCTGACAAATGCAACTTCAAGGACCCTGCGAAAGGTCTTTTCCTGATGCAATTTTCATAACCCACTCATTTCGTAAGCCGTCTACCCTTCCCTTCAGCAGAGCGGGCGCACAGGTCTCTTCAGAAAGGAAAAGATCGGAGACCTCGGCGGCGATGCTAGCTGTGGGTTGGGCGATGGAACTTGGCCTAACAGCCGGTCCAAGTACCGGAGCGAGGCTATAGATACAGACTGCCTTTCCTTAAGCCTGTGTTGAGGTCATTGCACATCTATCATTAAGGAGGATACCTGCCAGATGAAGGTGAAGTAAGGCAGAGCGGACGTGGCCACCCATTTCTGACTTGTCGCCCAGTTCTTGGGGGTTCTCAGACATCAATCGCCTTGCACGTACAGTCGCAGCCTGGTACTGGACATTTATCATGGCCTCCAATCCACTCTTGCGTTCTTTCGTTGAACCGCCCCTCAAACCACTCCCGAGAATGCGCACCGTGAGACATATGCCAGCACCGCCTACAAACTGTCAAAAACTTTTCCACTGGATCTATCTTTGCAGTCCCACTTCTCACTAAATCTGCTTGCCTCTTGTCTTCTTCGACAGCACCACGGGAATGCGGGTCTGGCATGCCGAGCCATTGCATACAGATCACGCAGCTAGGCATATGACGCCCACATTTCGGGCAGACGGTGCCCGATTTGGCCTCGCCGAAGATCGAGCCTTGATGAGAACCGAAGCTGTCAAAGGAGCCTGGTGGGAGGACACCACTGGACTTGCGGTGCAGTGCTTGGTCACAATTGTTGCAGCGAATGCTGACCTGGCGCGAAGGTGGCCGTATCTCCGGTTTACCACCTATCGATATGGAGAGTTTGGTAGATTGGACATCAAAGTGGACGCGGGGGATGAACATGCCCCAATTGTTGAGTTGGGAGCGGTAAGTCTGGCGCCAGAGGTCGACGCGAGGATCTGTGAAGTAGCTCGGGCAGGTGAAGGACATTGCTAGAATAGCTGTTTGAAGATCGGAGAATTTGCGAATATAATTTTCGAAGAGGGGAACCGCTTGCTCCGTAAGGCCTGTTAGAACGATGCCCTCAATGTCGCCTTCTTGAATGCATTCGGCTGCGTTATCATTGATGTAGTGCGTGAGCTCACTATCATCCAAGTACATTAAAGCAATGCCTACTCTGTCCCGAAGTGGAAGTGATGTTTCTGCTAGGACGTCATGCCAGTCGCCATAGCTAACCAGCGCAAGAATGGCGCGTGCGTAGGGATCATCAAGGTCACTCTTGATATCCCGGACAGTCTGCTCCCACGTGTCGTCAATAATTCCTTTGTTGTAGCCAGCCAGTGCGAGGGACAGTTCCCTTTGTGCCGTGGAGGCGTCACCACTCCTCAGTGCTTGAAAAGCGAGCTTAGCTTGGTCGTGGATGATTGCGAGAGCAGCTGCCTTGGTATGTTGTCCTTGACGCACAAAGTCTTTGACCGTGACTTCGAGCTTCTGGTACGAAAGCCCCAGGCCGCAAGTGTACAGACACAAACGGCGATGATTAGGAGCGGCGGTCTCTACCATTCGGAACTCGGGCAAATCGAGCTTATCGCACAGTGTCTCGACGGCGTTAGCGACGTCTTTAGGGTATGTTGGCTTGCTAAGCTTATTGGGACCTCTTTGGGAATCTGTGTAGAAAGTTAGAGAGGCCGGTGTCGTCATCCGTGAGTCAACCTACCCAGATCGTTGTTCCAGATGCTTGCAACACCAAAGAAGCTGAGGTCTAGCGCCTCTGTGCTCATCCCATTATCTTCAGCACTGGTCTTCGCTCCTGCTTCGAATCAGTGACCGCTCACTTTTACAATTATTCTACCTACGGTCGATCCAGACCCAAAGTCTCTGCAGCCAATGGTCATCTTGCAAGATTTCGATGTTCTTTTGGCAATCAAATAGGTAGCCCTCGAGGCCGCGGCGACGCGCAATAGTGAACAGAGCCAAGGCTTCCTCTACCTTAAGTTTCGTTTCAGTAGTGTTAGCATCGAGAAGCTGCTCATGTGACTCGCGGCTTGACTGAGGTTTCCTAGCAACGGTGACACGACCGTTCGTGTTTGCGGTATCGCTCTCCTCTCTAGCTTTGAAACTGCCCTGTTTGCCTCGAATTGAGGTTATTGCATCGGATATTTTGCCTTCCTTTGGAGGCTCCAGTCTGCGTATCGTATGCTCCAAGAAACGTACCTCAGGAGTGGATGCGCTATCAGAATTTGAGGAGTTGTTTTGACTGACAACAATGTTGCCAAACGGTGAGACAGCAAGAGCTGAGGCAGCGCCGTTGAGCTCAGCAACACCAACGCTATGGTCGCCACGAAGAACAATTGCACAAGGCGTACCCTTGGAGCCAGCCAAATTAGTGAAGTCAAAGGCAACGATTCTCTCCTTTTCAGGACGGCCTTTTCGCTTGTCATCCCATGCGAGCTCGACTTGTTGAATGCGTTTGGTCAAAATAGATTTGTCACTTTTACTTAGCGGGTCATATTCTGAGTGCGGTCGTGGGTCATAATGATTCGTCGATAGAAAGTATTCGTGTTTGGTTTCGAAGACTTTGAACTCTCCGTTGCTTGCTAGAGCGCCAAGGCAGCCACTTTTACCTTTACAATACCGCAGACTCCAAATGCTTGATATCATTACACCTGTGGGATCGACTGGTGCTTTAAGTGATGCGTTCGCGGTAGTAAAGACATCCTTATATTCGAGCACTGGGCCTTCCGCAGGTGCGCTCATATCGGAACTTGTTCCTAGAGATGCTGTAGTATAGGGTGAGCCATAACGACGGTCCCATATCTGAATGGTTGTATCTTTAGGAACCCCAGCACAAGCGAAGTAGTTCTGATCCAGAGGATCAATAGCAATGTTATGGACACATGAAGTTTGAAATTGCAGCGGAGGGTTCCCATTGTTCTCCCGTAAGTCATATATGCGAACGCCTCTTCCTTTGATCCCAGCAACCAAGACCTCAGGCTGTGCAGAGTAGAACTTTATACTTGAAATAGCTTCCGAGCTCGCAAATTTGCGATACGGTTCGACAAATCCTTTTGAAGATCGACCTCCTGGAGACGATACTGTTGGAAGACGTTGATTGACATCCCATATGTTGAGACAGAAATCGTTCCTGACCCTTTCTAAGCCAGCAGCTAGAAGACCTGTCCTACCGAAGGCGACAGCATTGCAAAGACGTTGATGCTTTGCAGGTAGAGAGATGTTGGCTACCGAGTCATCGATTCGCAAGATAGTCACTTCTCCAGACCATTGTCCCACAGCCACAAGTCTCTCATCGTGAGGTGCCCAGTCAAAAGCACGAAAGGGAGGGACCTTGCTATAAGTGGAAGTCTCCTGATGTTGAAGTTCTGTGCCATCATAACTAGTGATTTTGCAGCGTTTGAAAGAGCGGCCGTTAACATCGGCAACGAGAAAACGCTGCTCAGACAATGTCGAACTTTCAGACCACCTTACCGCAGTCTCCATCTCGACATACGCAGCTTGCCAACTCCGCGTCTGTACCTAGCAGATGTTTGCCAGTCTCCAGATCTACAACAGTAAGAAACAGTCGGCCTCGGACTGGCAAAGTCGTGAAGCTTCCTTGACGCATTGCTTAGGTCACTCTCTAGAATTCATCAGTAGTGGCGTCAATTGAGGATGCTGCCACATGGTGTCGTACGGGTTTGTTGAATGTCATGAGATGAACCGTAGGTTGATGTACTTTACGAGTAGGTATCGTAACTTGATTAGCGTCGAATAGTTTACAGCCGACCCCACCATCTTCAACAGCAAACCATACATTACCTGAACCCAGTAGTGATTGCAGGCATGGCAATCAAGCGTTCCCATCACCATGACCCTGTATCACCAGATTCAACGTCTCGGCGCAACCCAGTTCACCCTTCCAAGCGTCGAAAGCCCGACAAGTTCGCACTCCCAGCCACCAAGTCTGCCTCTATCAACCAGCTCAAGTCGAAGATACGTGACCTGACCCGTGCGCTCGAGCATTCCGACCATCTTCCGGCTGGCGTTCGGATAGAAAAAGAGCGGGCCTTGGTTGGGTACAAGCAAGACGTAGAAAAGATTCACGAAGACAGGCGGAAGAACGAGCTCGTTAAGAGATACCACATGGTGCGATTCTTTGGTGGGTTATTCCTATATCTGGTCTAGCTACGCCGGATATATACAACATTGTATTAACTAGGACGATGTTTTGAAGAGCGCCAGAAAGCCACAAGAGTCCGTAAAAGGCTCGAGAAACTTCTTGATGTCTCCTTATCAGATACGTCCGAACGCAAGCAGCTCGAAAGGGAGGTGCATGACGCAGTGATCGATGTCAACTATACAATCTACCACCCTCTGACCGAGAAATATCAGAGCCTGTTTCCGCGCCAAGAGGATGCCGGTGGCGGAGAAACAGCAGCGAGAAAGCTGGTGACGGAGAAACCAGCAATGTGGAAGGTGGTCGAGCAGTGTACGGCAGACGGAACTTTGGAAGCGTTGCGAGACGGGAAATTGGCGACGGGTATACCAGTAGGCCATTGGAAACCCGCTTTGGAGAAACCCAGTTCGAAATCTCAAAGCAAGAATGATCGCGGTCGATCTAGATCGTCAAAGAGCGCAGCGCTGCAGGAGCACGACGAGGAAAGTGATGGTGGATTCTTTGAAGATTTATCTTCTTGAAAGCCTAGAATGAATGTGGTAGACATTTTCTCCGAATCGCCATTTGAGAGGCGGAGACTGCGGAAATGGAAAGACTGACCCCCAATGCTCAACCTCGGCGAAGGCTCAAGGATCATCTCACCAGCCATCTGGATTACATTTGGCCAACCACGCAAGCCGAGGGTAGTATGGTCATGCCAGTGTGGTAACACCTCGGCCACGGGCCCGAGAAACAGGACCCGTTTCTGACTTCATCCAAAATATATGGCAACCAAAACTAAGGTACGAAAAGGCCAACATGGTTCATGTGTGTACACTGACATCGCCGTTTTCAGCAAGTTTGTCCTATAGTATGCGATTCGACCGACTGACAAGATGTTCTGAAATGCTTTTGGTCTATAACTTCAGCGATCAGTGTAATATGGATTTCGAGAGTGGCCAATACTAGATACAAAAATTCATCATTTTAACATCAGTCTGAATGTCGATCACGGATCGACCTCAATCATCCCAATGATCCTTCACCACGGAAGCGGGCTCATGCTTCTCGTTTCTAAGGGTCTCCTCTTTTTGGAGTATCTCCTCCCCGTTCCCTTCCTCTGGAGGCGCCTTTCCCCTATCAACTTGAGACACCTTTTCCCCATTTTCAAACCCGATACCCAACCTATCCATCCTGTTCTCCATCTGCCTCACCGCCTCACTCTCCACTCTCTCCCCGTACAAAATGCGTGGTGGATCCCCTCTCCTTTCCACCCACTGGAAATACTCAAACCTTAACATCTTTGGCTCCCCCACCCCCTCGGTTAAAATCACATCATTCTCACTCCTCCACCACTTCACCCCGTCCTTCAGGGACTTCTTGACGTCGACCCAAATCACAACTGTACTTGTAATCCTCATACCGGAAATTACCTTGTCCACCGGCCCCTCTTTCGGCTTACTTAGAGACTGGAATTTTGTATTCATGTCTGGCATTTTCTCAGGAAACTTCGTCGCGAAATGGATATGATTCCTTCGCATCGGTTTGAGCCCGCCGCTCCGCTCAATATCGATCCAGGGCCTGTCGTCCGTCCCGTGCACGACGAAATCCGGACAATCGGGATCGGTCAGCAAGATGGGTTTAAAAATGTGCTCGCTGGCGATTGTTGAAATGGAATGGCCCTGGGTGGCACGGATGCGCCATTTTGCTGAGTCGGAGACCGAACTGGTGCTGGCTTTGGCGGAGGGTGCGCCGAGGGAAGCGGCGGGATCGAGCTCGATTTGGTAGCGCTTTTTGTCATTGCTGGCGACGACGGACTGGAGTTCGGCGAGGTCGACTTTTAGGGAGGCGATGCGGCGCCAAACGAGCTGGACGGGTTCGTCAGCTAGCCTTCATGAAAATAGGGGTTTGGAATTGCGCAGGAACGTGCTGTGTCTTTTCATGCCAATGCGAAGATGGTACAGGTTTTCAAATGTAGGGGAAGATAGATAGCACATCGAAGAAAAAACGCCAGGGTGCTATCATGCAGAAGTGTTCCTTGTTTCCAGTAGATCAAAAGGTATCATCGTACGGATAGCATCATCCAGCCAAGTCGTTCTGACGGAAAGAAAATAGACACATAGGTGAGATTTGAGGACTTTCCAACAGGTGCCACACATTCTGCACGAAATGGAGATATCAAAAACATACCACATCAGCGACATTAGCCCATCCCGCCTCATCCAGCGTAATTTTTTCAATCTTTGCCCCATGCCTCAGCAGGTAACTCAGACTCTTCGAAATCTCAACCTCCCTCGATGCGCCTTTGGCTTTACGGCTGTTGGGCATAGCGCGGGTCAAAGAGCCCGCTTTTGCTGAGTGGCAACGAACAGCAGGGGATGAACTTCTGGAATGGGAGGGATTTGGCGAGTACGGGGAAGGAGGAGAAATGTGTGTGACGAAGGAAGGGTAAAGGGAAAGGGTGGCCGTATTTATCAGTATTCTGGCAGTGGTGTAGTGGGTTCTGGATTCAAGAAGGCGGGGAAAGGATGACACCTCGCAGCCCCTTGTCGTATATCGATAGGTCCTCGGAATTGGATACGAGGGGTAAGGGGTGAAGATTCGCTGCGGAGATAGCATATGTGGATGTGATGTAGGCGGTGAAGAGTCCACGGCAAAAGTGATATCAGCCTAGCCATATTGTCGGTATCTCAGGGAGATATGACAGATTCTTCACAACGCATTGCTGGCGCATGGACAGCTGAGTCAAATCTACGACATCGGGGCATTTCTTGGGTAACATCGAGGCTACTGCAGGGGTTACATGTGGTGGGTCCAGAAACCGGGATCACCGCATGAGCAGAGCAGGCCTGCATGATCGTCCAAGAAGGAAGCAGATGGAACGTGTTACATAGTGTAGGTAGCTCTATCAAATATCCCAATACTCTGTTCTCTAAGATCGCACAATCGCCAGAGGGTTGTGGCACGATACCCACATATCGCTTTTTGGCCTTCCAGACAACCCCGTTCTTGCATTTGGCCCGACTAGCTTCAAATTTTGTCTAGACCCGAGTATCAGTATCACAATGACTCGTATTCCGAACACCTGGACACCGCGCTCATTTGATATTCGATTTGGAACCCCACCCTAATTGCTACGATGCCGAAGCAAAAAGCTACCGATCCAAACCGAGAGCTGTATCGCTAGTATTACTGCTCTACGTCAGGCTGGCGCAGCCTTCCAGTAGCAATGCCGATCCTCGATTGACCCGCAGACGTATGTTGGCCGAGCGAGGCGATTCTTCTTTGTCGCGCCTCTGCCAAACGGCTGCTGTCGGCCGAGGACGGCGGTGTTGAACGATCAAGGTATCTTCTGTTTCCCGGCTGTACATTTGGCGTTAGTGGAGATTGTGAGGCCGTGGGAAAGTAGCTTTTCCGTGTGGGCAAAGATGATTGCACGGATGGAGACCGTTGCGGGTAGTCAGGCATTGGATGCTGGGATATATATTCTCGCGGTGTTCTCGTCTGCAGCGAACGTTTTGTCTGCCCAATTTCCGTCGTAGCACGGGACAGCGGCCTCCTGCTGCTTGTAGTATCCGTTTGACCCTCACTAGCGTGATCGCGGTGGATGACCGTAGAGGTCCTATCCAATCTGCTTGATGCTGGTGGGACCGCTTGAATGGGCGTAGGAGCTTCATGTGGAGACTCTCTGCGACTAAGGGGACTGGAACCAAGCGCAAGGCTCGTACGTCGAGCTTCCAGTCGGCTCATCACTCTGGAGCTTGACCTAAATTCCGGGTCGTCGCTGGTAGCACGAAAAGACCTTAGGTCCTGCAAAGACTGTTCATTCTTTTGTGGTGCTGCATTATCGTCCTGGCTTTCCGGTCGACTTTTGCCGACGGCGCTTTCGGTTCCTGGCGTCTCTTCTGCCAATGCAATGCAAAGCTCGGTAAGGCTTCGACACATATTGTCTGTCTTTCTGCGCAATTGCCTGTCGATCCCAGCGGAGGTCCCGGCAACAGATACTGTGCTGGGAGAGACACCATGTGCGCTTGCACTCCCTGCCATGGCCGCCAAAGTCAGCGCATCTAAGACCGTGGCCTCCAAAGTTCTGTAGACATTCGCATTGATTGCAGATCTGGTCTTTGCCAAAGCAGCATGAAGGAGTGGATGTAGATCCGCAGTTTCCGGCGCTTTGACAGTAGAGGCTTCTGGGGAGGCACTCTTTATATGGCGATGTTTCGGTGACAAGGAATTGGTAGTCATAGTTGTTGTTGCAGTCGGGGGACGTTCACGAAAAGTATTGGACATCGCTGCATTTGATGAGGCTGGTAATTTCCCAGTGATCTCAAGCTTGCGTATTCTGGACTTCATATCTTCGAGCTCATCCCAGACGGTTGAGGGTGCTGTTGTGGACACTGTAGACTCGGTACCTTCTGCATGGGGCGTTTGAGGGTCCTCATCTGCATCTCCGCCCTGGTATTCACGCCTGGAAAAGTATGAAGACTCGTAATGGCCATTGGGATCGTGGGACACGTTGGATCGCTTGTAGCCCGGGCCTATGGGACCAGGAGATGGCCCTCGAATAGATCGTCGTCTTTCACTTCCCAGCGGTTGCTTCGGCGATCGATCTTGCTCCAAACCATCGTGCGTTAATCCTCCGAACGATGTCCTGGCATTCTTGGTGCGGTGTCGTTGGTCCAGGGGATGTGCAGACGCCGCATATGATCCATTTTTGGCCGAGGAGTCCCGGAAAGCGGAGAGAGCATTCTTTTCGGGTGGACGGTGGAATGAAGGTTTGAAAGACGATTCGTTGTGATTATGTAGCGTGGGCAAGACCTGTTGGCTGAACCCTCCGACACTGGTACTCGGCCGGTGTGATGGCGATGGTCGGGATTCACGCGGTTGTTGCAAACTTGAACCTCGAATACGAGGACCTCTTCTTTGATTCCCATTCGACGGCTCTGGCCCATCGTCAACTGCCGAGTCTGCCCGTGCCAAGTTCAAGAAGAGGTCCTCGTGTGAAGACTGAGATTGCCGTTGGCCGCTTTCCTTCCTGGTAAACCCTCCATATTTTCTTGCCTGGTGACCGTTGATACGCAATGTCAAGTCTTGATCTTCTTCACTCCCAGACTGGACATCATACCGTCCGTCCATTGCTATTGTCTCACCCGCGACTGTCGACGATTGTCGTGATCGTTCAGAGCGCGCATCCTCCGGGGTGTTGTACTCGATATGATCATTCACGATATGGTCCGTTTGTCTGACGACAGAGTCAATGCTTGCGTTGTGTACCGTAGGTGGATGTATGACTCGTAGGTCGCTCGAAGGAGGGCTTCGCCAAGGCGATTCAGCGTTGTAGGAGCGCCGAGTACTCAAAGCCGGCGGTGGACCTGAGTATGTCTCTATGCCATAGCTAGAACGTGAGGCAGGTGGCCTTCTGTTCTGTGGAGATCGAGCTTCGCTGCCCGAAGCACCAGGTTGGGGGGTAAAGTAAGATCCGAGCTGTGATGCAAGTGGGGTAGGCGATGTCGAGGAGGATGGTGAGTATGCTTCTTGTGCAGCGAAAAAGTCGGAGTTGTTGTTTGTAGCCTTAGGAATAGAGAGTGATGTGAGATTGGTGGGCGCGATTGCTGAATGACGTGGTGGTGAAGGTAGCGCTACTGTGGCCGATTGGCCAATGGAAGAATCTTTATTAGTCCGACTAGACGTGTTTTCTGATGCTGCTGATACAAATGACCTCTCACTATCTGATCCCGGAGATTCTTTACGCGTTTGCTGCTCATGAACGCGTGAAGGCATTGCTTCGATCCGGGGCCACTTTGCCGTTGTAAAACTTGCTGGCGCAGGCACAGGTGCGCATGGCTCTTTCTGCCCTTTCTGCCTTCAGGACGAGAATTCTACCCAGCGACACTTGCTCTTTGCTTCTAACGATTTGTCAAGTAAGCCAGTTCGCCATTAAGGACCGTGGGGCATCTATGGATTTGAGCCTGCTCCAAGAAGCTACGTCTCCACGGTGGGGCCAAGCCACTTTTGGTCCATTCCGTACAGGGAACAGGGCTCAAACGACTTGTGCTGTGGCTTTTTCTCGCTTTGACTGTTGCTACAACCCCTACTCGTACAGCGTAATTTATCAAGAATCAAGATAGATAACTTTAAAGACCTGGAGCGTCAGGACTACCGCAAGCCAGGCTTAAGTGCACCAGGGAAACATCTTGTATTAAGATATAGAGCTTTGGGTTACAGCTCCTATTGTCTTTGTATTTGGTCAAGGCATTATTATCTCAGACGCCCAATGATGTTGGCTGAGCAGATGAAGCTCAAGCGTCCTCCATTGCCGTATCTGCACTCCTCCCGTCTCCAATCTCACCATCCACAGAGCGATCACCCTGCCAGCTGGCTTCACCAACGATACTCACTTCTGGCAATACCGGGAGTATATCAATCTCGACATAGTATTTCTCCTTCCCTCTCCAAGTACGCAAAGCAAGTCCATTCACTGAGTGGTTTTTGTATCACCTGCTCAAGAAAGGTATCGAACCACGACCCGCTCTTCCAAGTAGAGGGAACCATCACGGACCAACGAGCTAGAGACTTGAATACAATTTCTCTATTCTTGAAACCGGGTATTTTCGTGCAAAGCTCGATGATTCCAGAGTCTGAGAAGCTCGCATATCCAGATATATCCCTCGGAGGTTGCCGCGCTTGTTAAGTATTTGCACCGCATTTTTGGCGTCAGGGTGTATGTTATTGATGCGCAGGTAGCCGAGACGGGCGATTTCAGAGCACTGAGAGCGGAAACAACCCAGGGCTTTCAGGGAGCATAGCGGTACTTGTTCAAGTACAGTAAGTCTCCAAGATGCAAAGACCTAATCTCGCCGCACTTTTCTGTCCCAAGATGGTAAAAGAAAAGAGAGCATGGCCCGAGGTTGGGAGAACTAAAGTGTATTGAGCTTGCAGAATAGGAGCGCAGATTCTTGGTAAATTTGCCTGGATGTCAGTAAAAGGGCGAGACATGATGCTGGACCTGCTGGACATCTAGGCAGTTGGGGCTGTGGGCCGCGTTCAGGCTTGGTCATTGGAACAGACTAATGCATTTTGGAATCAGCACTTCCATCTCTTATCAAACTTTCTTGCAAAGAATCCTGTTTGGGGAGTTAATTGGGTGACAGATGAAGTTGCTCCTGCAACGTGTCTCGTGAGTCTCGAACAGGAAGGCAGAACTTCGAACGTCTTACTATCATGTCCTTCAGCGGTGACAGAGCCCCGACTGTAAGTACGTCTTTGAAGGCGTCCGCGCGAATTTCTGGAGGAATCTTGCCGAACGCAGTCTCAAGAAACGGCGTTCGGACTGGGTAGCACTCGAGACATTTCTCGTTGGCTGGACCGCGTGTCCATAACTTGGATTCGTGATGTTGGTGACGTTTCTTCCTAATGGATGTGCGAGCCGTCGCAGGGGGTGGTTTACGGAACATTGCTGACTGGTTTGATGCTGAAGTTATCGACAGAGGGGCAGGGTGCAAGACTTTTCAAGGACGCTCCAAATGACCTCCTCTTGTATTATGAATTAAATGTCAAGATTCGTAAGGTAAATTAGGCCCAAATAGGCTAATGGGACTCTCAAATGTTCTACTTCGACCGAAATTGAGCAACGAGGCAATTTGTGTTGACTCCTTAAGCGTGCTGTGGAGAGCCTGTGTCGAGACATTGAGTGTCATATTGCCACAGCTAAGAGAATTTTTTGCTTTTTCTCCGCTCAATCTACCTCTATCTTTATCCCATGAGCACACCGGCGTTGCCCAGACACCCCAGGGTAGTAACAGTGACCCACAAGTAGAGCACCCAGTGACAGAGGATCAGACATGGTTCGGGGAACGGTTGTATCCTGTGCGCGAACTTTTCCTCTTTGACCGGCATATCATTATCGCTTTCGAGCGGTCCCAGAGGCGGCGCCGAAGACTCGGAGACATCTGCTGAACTGGAGGTCTCGACGCTCAGCATGGACTGCTTGGCCGTTGCTTTCCCAGATGTAGTGTGTTCGTGAGGGGAACAGCTATTTGACGGATCTGGAGGCATGGTGTTTTGTTGGATGGTGAAAGCCTGGGGGTGCGGCGCCGCAGAGAAGGTCTTAGGATAGGTTTTTGGACCTGAGTTGAGAATACTGTTCAAGGCTGGGGATCCTATCTCTGAAGGGAAAATGAGGTAATATGCTCAATATAATACTCCAATATATCTTTGCAACTTGTGCGTTGAGTCTTGGCAATTTTATGCCTGGACACGAGGTTATTTGAGTTTGATGTCATTTTGAGACAGGCCAGTCGCCTTTTTATTCTTTGATCAAATACACGAGCATTGCGCGCCGATAAACACTCCGAGATGGATCAGTTATACTAACAGCTACATAGCCACTGCAATGCCACGCTGAAGCCCATTATTTCATATTGTCCAACATGCAAACGGCAACATCATGAAGAAGCCGTTCGTCACGAAAGCCTCCAGGTCTTCCACCGTTACCAGACTCCGAGGTAGCGTTGCGGGCAATAAAAGGTGCGCCAGAGAGGTCCAAGGATATCGAATTAAAGGGGGCGGCGATGCTCGTCTCCGAGGTTGGAGCTTCCTGGCACCGGGGCGGCTTGCCGAAGAAGGAAGGAACCCGGGCTTTGAGATCCTCAGAAGGCTCCTGGAGTTCCTTCAAGACTTCGTAGTCGAGAACGCCGGCTCTTGAGAGCAAGTCTCCGTTATTGACCCGTCTATAATGGCTTCGAAAGCCAAATTCGGTAAAGGCGGCGATGGAGTCGCGGGTATCGATTTCTGAGTTTACCTGATCATTGGCGAAGTCCCGGAAGTTGCTGAAGTGGCAGCTTATGTCTATTAGGACAGGGAATGTAACGCTCATAAGAGACGAGACTTACGGTTTCGGTCTTTTTGCTTGATCTTTGGGTAGGATGGTGTATATTGCGGCAACGTTGGGATGCTCCTTATACCTCTTGGAGGCTTGGTCGAGATTTCTGTGGAACATGACCGTAGAGGTAGCTGTAAGACTATTGGGACTTGGTAAAGGATACGTAGGATTGGTTGTGTATGTGTGTGCAGCTCATACAGAGTGTTGATAAAGGGAAGAGGAATTTTCGAAAGGAGGGATGGCTTTTGTACTCGAGATAGAGATAATGCAATAAAAATGAAAACTCCATGTCGGAACTATGGGACAAGAGCCATAGGGACAAGTATGGCTTGGCATATAATATTCTGCGCATAATTGCTCCATTCTTTCTGTTTTTTCAATTGACTTGCTCGAGACAGCTTAAGAGACGGTTCAACGAAATCATGATGCTTTGATCATGTGGTTTGTGAGGGATCGTCTCTCGTTGACAGGGAAAGAGGGACGAGCAAGTTAGACCTTGAGACGAAGCATTCAGCCAAAAGTACAATGAAGGGTCGGAGTAGAATAAGTATAATGTCAGCTTGAATCCTGAGCTCAAGGTTTTTTGAAGGTGTCCAGATCAACTTCACGATCAACTTCATCTTGAGACTGAAGGTGATAAGGGAAAGGGTTTGGGAGATTGTGATTTCATACAGCAATCTGTACTGTTAGTTGTAATACTTAATGAGAGCCATAAATATACCTATCGGTAACTAGCTGAAAATAAGCTCGCGGTCTCTGTTACCGTGAATCCGTAAGGGGCTCTTCAAGAAAATGAAAATATACCACTCTGTATTCTAGTCAGCAAATCAACGGATAGAGATCCCAAACAGCAGCATCACCCACATGCCGCCATACTGCCTTTTGTCTCGAAAAAAGGCATAGGGGGGGGGAAGACCCCTCAGCACAGCGATAGTTCGGTGGCTGACAGAGAAGTCAAGAGTCCAATAGATTTTTCTTCTTTTCATTTTCCGCCCACTGATTGTCGCGGGATGCCTTCTCTTTCAAGAGTTTTGTGCTATTTGAATCTCCGAGGAGAGCTCAATATCTTGATGCACCAGCTCATCGATGGTAGTAACTTAACACTTCCAGGGGTTGAAAACGTAGTAGTATGCGTTTTTAGGGAAAGCAGACACGCTGGCCAGTTCCTCCAACAGTGTTTATCGTAGCATAGAGTATTACTGTACTAAGTCGCACAAGGAGTCTGCGACTTACATAGTATTCTAGGAACTGCGATGCTTTCTCAGCTTCGCCTCATGTTTCATCGCAGAGTGGCTCGACTGAATCTCATTCGAATGGGTAGAGAAGACGTGGAATTCCTATGGAGCTGCTGCAGGATTTGTATCCCAGTAAGCCAAGCCATGTTATACTCTATATGGCTAGTTTTCTGCAGTGCAGTCGCTCCTGAGGCTCCTGTATTTTTAACGTTCTCCAGCTGCGACTTCGCCCCGAGGCGCGCTCCATCTTTTCCTACGAACTATAGGAAACACAGCCTCGTTACATGTTTGCCCACGAAGGATCGTCAGCGTTCCACTACTTCATACAATGCGACTTTCTGGCTATGTTATGTCTAAAACAATCTGGGCTTTGCGCTGAACAGCTGGAATCCAGCGAATCAACAGACAACTCGCGATGAAATTAAGATTGATTGCATTGGGATCTACTTACTAAAAGCAGACATTTCAATCGCCTTAGGATCGAAGTTGGATTCCAGCTATTCGTGTGGGACAGAACGTTGGATCGTCTAAAAGCGAAATTGAGCGAGGGAATTGACATGCTTTCGATATGATTGATACTTGCTGATATGTTTTGATGCCATAGCCAAAGGACAATCAAGGGGAAAGGACAGCCTGGCGCGGGGTGTCATCGCGCTCTTTGCTCCACGAGTGCTTCAAAGACAGATTGCAGAGCCACACGTCAGCTCCAGTGCTGGGTCATGGACATTGGATGTAGAAAGTCAACGCGTTGGCATAAATAACATGATTACTCTTGGCAATGTAAAAATGGCGACGCGAAGGACTGACGCATCCTTGTCCATCCTTCACCAGCCTCAGAAAAGAGCTCGGTTGTTTCAAGTTTCTGTCTCTGCCTGATGAGGATTGAACACGAGAATATAAGTATCCCCAGATGTCTTCTGGTCTGTCTCATTACATTCACATTACAGAACCACGAACACCAAAGAAGAGACCAAGCATACACAAGAACCAAAGCACACTGAGCCAAAGTATCCAGAAACCAAACAACCAGCATCAAAAGCTAAATTCCAACATCACAACATGTCTTACACCATTAAATCAGGCGATACCTTTTGGTCGATCGCCCAAGCGCACGGTATCTCTGTTGCTGCTATCGAGGCCGCTAACCCTGGCGTAAACCCCAGCGCCCTCAAAGTCGGCCAAGTCATCCATCTCCACGGCGCTGGAGGCTCCTCAGGACCTCCCAGCTCAGGACATCCCTCGCCTGTCGGTGGTGGCTATGTCGCATACAGCGGCCCAGCTTCCCACTTCCCTGATCCAAAGACCTGGGCCAGCTTCGCCACCCTCTGGTCTCAGAACTCGACTCTGATGGCCCTCAACGACAGCCCTAGCGAAGTCGGCTTCATCAAGGCTGCAATCGAGCGAGTCGCCCCAGAATCAGGCATCGATGCCCGCGTTATTCTTTGCATCATCATGCAAGAATCTGGCGGCAACGTTCGTGTCGGTACCACCAACAACGGTGTCGGCAACCCTGGCATCATGCAGTCCCACGCTGGTGTCGCTTTCAATCCCAGCAACCCTCAAGGCAGCATTCTCCAGATGGTTCGTGATGGTACTGAAGGAACATCGTCCGGAGATGGTTTGAAGCAACTGTATGCTAGATACCACAACTACTACGAGGCTTTCCGCGGATACAATTCTGGGTCCGTGAACCAGAACGATCTCAATGACCCTGTTGGTGCTACTGGTACTTATGTTCAGTCCGTTGCCAACAGGCTCATGGGTCACAAGTGGGCTGGTATGTAAGGGCTTGCGGAGTCTTTGTCGTGATGTGCGAAATGGCGAATTTGTGTCGGTGTTGCAAGTGGTAAAGCGGGAGCATGGTGTCGTTGTTTGCATAGATTTTGGATAGGAGCATAGCGTTGGATAATAATCAGTCATTACCTCTCATTTCCATTGATCATATTGATCTCAAGACCTACTTCCCACCTTCTTTGCCCAAACAACAAAAGAGTAGATTGATAGCCTAATATATGGCATAGATAGCCTTCGCGGGATTTCACGCTGTTCCGGCCTGATGACTGGCAGCAAGCACAGACAACCAATTACGGAATACCTTAGTCGAAAAAGGCGTCAAACTGCGATCAGGAAGATGTATGCTATTGCTTAGGGATTCAGTGAGCAAACATGTCTCATGTCTTAGAGACGAGTGGACGTAAAGGTGTTGAGGGAACGACCATCGATCTTATAGGTAGTTTTCAGAAACATCCTGAATGTTGACTGTTGGTTGATTCTATCTTTGCCTTGGCGCAAGTGCAGGCTTCGCCAAGCGGCCGCTAAGAACTTCCTTATTGAGATGAAGGCTTAAAGGAAGGCGCGAACTGACTGACGTGTGAGATTGATCATTGTGGTCGGTTTGCGTTTAAGTGACCCGACTCACTGACTGCATCTAGCTGCTGAATCATTTATTCTTTATCTTGATACCCCCAAAAGATTGAGTGGTACAAAGAGCGTCCGGAGCTAGTGATTTCACTCTCGCGCTGCACCACAATGGACAGGCAACTCTAGCTTGAAATGGAAAGGACACGGATTGCGAAGGTGACCTCCAGCTTGATAGTGTTGCTGGAGACAAGGCTTACCATCTTCAGGTAGACGACGTCAGACTCGTCCGCAGGGGCGAGCAAGTCGAAGGAACCCTACATCTGACACCCCACCACCTCATCTTCTCGCATACGCCTCCTTCCACAGAGGAAGCGAATGCTAGACCTCGAGAACTATGGATCACCTACCCAATCATCCATACCTGTGCCCTACGTCCAGCTCCACCTGCCTCCCATCTACCGTCTTCCATACGGCTACGCTGTAGGGACTTCACCTTTGTCTGCTTCTGCTTCGCGGATGAGAAGAAAGCACGTGACGTGTATGATAGCATCAAAGCATGGACTTGCAAGTTGGGAAGGATTGAAAAGTTGTACGCGTTCAGCTATCAGCCGCAACGACCAGAAAAGGAGGTCAATGGGTGGAATGTGTACGACGCAAGAACGGAATGGAGGAGGTTAGGAGTTAGTGAGAAGAGTACAGAGAAAGGATGGAGGATATCAAACATCAATACCGATTACGCGGTATGTTGGCAGACTCTGGGAAAATCTGAGCCGGATCTCACAGCTGTGTAGTTCTCACCAACATACCCTGCTCTACTCGCTGTACCAACGTCGATATCAGATAACACCCTCAACTACGCGGGCAGATATCGCTCGCGTGTACGCCTACCTGTACTGACATACCTACACCCAGTCAATAACTGCTCCATCACTAGATGTGCTCAGCCGCTTGTGGGAGTTCGAGGGAATAGAAGTATCCAAGATGAGAAGCTTTTGCTTGCGATATTCTCCACTTCGCATTCAGACCCAAACTCACCACAGCCGCCTTCCAGACCTCGGAGCCCCCAATCTCTTCGATCGAACGAAGGCGACATCGGATCTCAGGGTTCGGACCCTCCTACCACAGATGCTGAGGCGCTCGAAGATGAAATTATACATCGGACAGCCAGCGATAAGGATGAGCCAAAAGTGTACGGAGCGCAGCAGCACAATCTCATTGTCGACGCGCGGCCCACTGTGAACGCTTTGGCAATGCAAGCTGTAGGACTTGGCTCTGAGAATATGGATAATTACCGCTTCGCAACGAAAATCTATCTGGGGATTGATAACATTCACGTTATGAGAGAATCGTTGAATAAGGTTGTTGAGGCACTGAAGGAGTCGGACGTGACGCCCTTGGCGCCAAATCGAGAAGCCCTGGCGAAAAGCCATTGGCTAAAGCATATCGGCGGGCTACTTGATGGGGCGGGAATCATTGCCAGACAGGTGGCTCTTCAGCATTCGCACGTCCTCATACACTGTTCCGATGGATGGGATCGAACAAGCCAGCTCAGTGCTCTCGGTCAGCTCTGTCTTGATCCCTACTACCGTACTCTCGAAGGCTTCATAGTTCTTGTGGAGAAAGACTGGTTATCATTCGGTCACCAATTCAATCACCGGTCTGGGTTTCTCTCGAGCGACAAATGGTTTCACATTGAGAATGAACGAATAGGCGGAGATGGAAACAAGCAGCCAAGCTTAGTGGGACACAACAGCGGCGCAGGTCAGGCTCTAGAGAATGCCTTGTTGAGCGCGAAAGGATTCTTCAACAAGGAAAACAAGAGCAGAGATTCTATCGTTGATTCAGATGGCGAACTGCAGCCATACGACATGTCGCCAACCTCGAAGAGAAGCGCTGCTCCAGGTAAGGGAAGTGCAAGCGACAAGAACACCACCAAAGTCAAAGAGACTAGCCCAGTGTTCCACCAATTCCTTGACGCTACTTACCAGCTGCTCTATCGCCATCCTACTCGGTTCGAATTCAATGAACGCTTCCTCCGTCGCCTGCTTTACCACCTCTATTCTTGCCAGTACGGCACCTTCTTGTACAACAATGAGAAAGAACGCGTTGACGCCCGTGTCAGTGAGAAGACAAGAAGCGTTTGGGACTACTTTTTGTCCCGAAAAGACCAATTTCTAAACGGGAAATACAATGCAACGATTGATGATAACGTCCGTGGTCAAGAACGACTTGTTTTGCCAGGGACCGGTGAGCTTAGATGGTGGCATGAATTGTTTGGCCGGACAGATGCTGAAATGAATGGTCCTACAAAGACTACGAGAGAGCGCGCCCATTGTGATACCGCCGTTGATCCCACAGTGCTTACTGGGGTTGAAACAGCCGATAATTCTATCGGGGCTGGAGCACCAGGGAAAGAAATGTCGAATGGAGATGCTTCCGCGTTGTCAGCTTTGGCTGCTGGGCTTGGTGGAATGGGCATGAGCAAGAGCCGAGAGGATGAGCCATCGAGCCTGAAGCGCGAGATGGAAGTTGAGATGCAGTGACCGCTCTCGCAGTTCATCAAAGTCAATTGTATCTTAATAGTTGTAGCATCCATAGCGTGAGACTTCACTCTTCTGTTGTGGGATCGAAATCAGAGGCAGAGGACCCCAAATCAAACCTCTGCTTTCCCAAGTAGAATACTTAGCCGGCCCCTTAAAGTCTCGTATCATAAATCACTAGCGGTATATTTTGATCGAAATTTTAGCGAGCTTGGCGCACACGACAATCCAGAGCTTTGTGCTTGCTTGAACATGAATACATTTAGTGACGTTCTCAAATCATCACGCTCTTTGAGGATATCCGACAATTCAAACTGATCCAAAACACTCGGTCAAGATGGTACATCTCCCCCTATCGCTCCATTCACCACCGGAGTAATGATGCGTGTGACACGCATTATGGCACGAGCCCCAATGCTAACACTCCCTCACCGTGTCTAGTCGGACGGAGAAGAGCCCACCTCACCTACCCCAGCCGAAGACCCCGAAACCACCAATGTCGCCGCCGACGCGCCTGCCGCCGGTGGCAGTTCTCAGATGGTCAGTCTTTACGCTTTCCCCATATATCCCCCGCCTGGCAGACAACCACTCGCCCTTCCTTCCGTCGTCCCTCTCCTTTCCTCCTTCCATCTCCACACACACACACACACACACACACACCCTTCTCGCAAATTGACACCGCCCGACTCGCCAGACCACTCTCGAAGCCCTCAAGGGCGTCCTGAAGCTCGCCCTCATCCACGACGGCCTCGCCCGCGGGCTCCGCGAAGCCTCCAAAGCGCTCGATCGACGACAGGCCCACATGTGCGTGCTGAACGAAGGGTGCGAGGAGGAAGCCTACAAGAAGCTCGTGGTGGCGCTGTGCGGGGAGCATAGCATCCCGTTGATCAAGGTGCCCGATGGGAAGATGTTGGGGGAATGGGCCGGGCTGTGTGAGTGCTCTCTCTCCTTCCTTTTTTCGATACATTCGGTTCAATTATTTGCTGGGACTCGTGTCCGTTTTTTTCGGTCCGGGTGAGGAAAAGGGGGCTGGAATGACGATTTCGTGGGATGTGGGCTAATGTATTATTGGGGGGTGTGCAGGTGTGCTCGACCGCGAAGGCAACGCCCGAAAAGTCGTCAATTGCTCCTGCGTCGTGGTCCGGGATTGGGGCGAGGAGAGCCAGGAGCGATCCATCTTGCTCAACTACTTCCGGACTGAGCAATAGAGAAGACACCCACAGACGCTTTGGAGGTTGATTGGCCATGGAAAGAAAAAGGGAGAAAAAAAACATCAGTCGACGATAGAGAGACATGGTGGCTTGACATGGTGACAGTCTTCGCGTCTAGAAAGTAGTTGGAGATGCATAGGCTTTGAGGTTCGAAGAGGTTCTTAGATCATTGTTCTCCTTCGACGATGCGTGACGGAGGCTACTTGCATAGATGGCAACCAAAAAATGGACTTTTGTATTCTACTCCAAACCCAGTTCGCTATCAAGCCCTTTCACAAAGCAAATGCCTTTGGCTCTGGCTTTGCATTCGTATTCCAAGATGCACATTGAGCGCAGGATAACAAGGCTTGTTCTCGTGGACTGAAAGAGTCATAATGATAATCCGCTATCGCAAGCATTGCTTTCGAGAGGGCCTCGGAAAGCGTGGCTGAGGTATAGAGCAATATGTACAGCACTTCTGCCTGAGCTCGAGCGCGAGCATGGTGTACATAATAAAGGTCGCAAGAGCCACAGCCATCCAACGCTCACAAGTACACAGCAACTAGCAGTTCAAGCGTAGTCCCAGTGTAGTATCACATCTCACCCACCCATACCGATGGACCGTCCTCCGTCGTCACCGATACCCGTTCGTCATATTGCCATTCATAATCGGACTCGCTGCCGCCTCCTGCTTCACGACCTCTTCTCCACCACTGCCACCAGGTTTATCCCACGTACCTCCTTTTCCGAACGGGTAATCATGTAAGACCATCGCTCTTGTACCAAGTTTAATGCCAGCGAGGTGCTGATGCCTCGGGACGATATCCATAAACTCCGACAGCTTGATCCAGAAGACGTGTTTCAGGTTGAAGAACTTAGGGCGCGTTTCATCGTCGAGATGGTAGACTTCAGTAGAGGAGAGGTGAGAAGGAGGAAGAACTTGGGACATAGGATTGCGTAATTGGCGCCAGAGGGAGCCGTGGTGGTTTGTGGTCGCCGAGAAGCGGGTCCAAGCGGTGTCTGCGGTCTGCATTAGTCTGGCTACACGTAAGGGCTTCGAGATGAAAAACTTACATTGCGAAAGCTCCAGGTCCTTGATGGCTAATATGGGCGCAGCCTGGATATTCGCAATCCACCTCTCCTCCGCCACCTGTGGCTCACAACTGGGGTCTAGCTCTTGAGTCGTGACTGTCCGCAATGGTAGCCATTTGGTTACCTCCTTCGCAGTCCTTGCATCCTCCGGGCTCAGCTCGGCGGCTCTCCTTAAGCCATTGGGTAGGGATTGTCGACGAAGTCGCTCAGCCTCCTCTTGTAATTGCATGCGACGTTTGCTCTCACGTTCTTCAAGTTCTCGACGTCTGCGTTCTTCACTCTCTTTGCGTAGTCGCTCCTGCTCCGCTCGTCGTTGTTGCATCTCGTCATCCCGCTTTTTCTTGGCGATACGATTCTCCTCCTCTTCTCGCTCAATTTGCATTTGCCGCTGTTGCTCTTCAGCCTGACGCTGAGCTTCCACGCGGGCGTCCTCTTCATCCTGGGCGATGCGGGCTTTCCTTTCGGCTTCCTCCCTCTCAGCTCGGGCTTTCCGTTCTAGCTCGGCTTCAGCCTGCCGTTGTTTCTCAGATTCAATATCTCTCAGTCGCTCTTCCTCTTCTTGTGCAGCTTGGCGCTCACGCTCATGGTCTAGCCTTCCTTGACGCAATACATCTTCTTCCATCTGTCTCTGTGCTCGTAGATCGTCTAGATCTGATGGTGGTGGTGGTGGTTGTTGTGGCTGAAGCGCTTGATCTATACTATTCACGGGCGAAATAAGCGTGGAATGTATCCTAGACTCGGTTGGAGACTTTGTCACAGGCGAAGCTGTATTGCTACCCATGAATGCTACTGGCGCCGTACCTTGAGACACAGTAGGAGACGGAACTGCAGTAGGACTAGCGATCATATTTGCTACCATCGCCGGACCATGTCGAAATGAGCGATCGCGGTCTTGGTCAATTGCGTTGCCTTGGGAGTCAACTCTTCTTTTCTTCTTCCTGACTGCCTCCGTCGTCCCAGGTAGACCCGACTTGTTAGCTTGAGGGCTAACACTCATACGATGACGCTTCTTCCCAAGTTCGTTCTTGACATTTGTCGGCTCTTCAGACGAGGCCTTGCTGACCTTCGCAGTAGATTCGGAGGCGTCACTCGACCTTCGCTGTCGTCCTGATACCGAGTCACTGCGTCTAGATGGATTGTCCCTTGCTTCGGCAACGTGGCTAGCCCTCCGTTTTAGATCTTTGTCAGTCTTGAAGTCGTTGCCAGACATCAATCTGCGCTTAGGTTTTAGACTATCTGCACGATTGAGTGCAGGACGTGCAATATCACTATTAGACTTGCTCTCTTTATGCTTAGGCTTCGAATGTCCCAGGACGTCTGAGTCTCGATCCGATGCGATGGCTGAGTCTTGCTGCTTTTGCAGTTGCTCTCCTAGATATCCTGATCCTGACCCTTTGTGTGAAGAATCCTTTCTGGCCCCCTCCACTGGATGATCATCTGGTGAAGGCTTAGTCTTTCGTGCCTTCCTCGAGTCGTGCGGAGAGGAGGACGGCTCAGAAGACCCTTTGGTTGAGTCGGCTCGCTTCGGGCGAACCTTGCGTGGCGAATTGTTGTTGCTTCTACGGCCTCCGTTTGGTCTGTAGTTGTCATAAGCCTCTTTCAGAATATCATATTCTTCTTGCCATTCTGAGCCTTGTCTTTCTTTTGATATCTCGTAGTATGTAAGGTCTCTAAACCGCCGGCGGGTTGGATCGAAACTAGGCTGGTTCAACAGCAATTGTATCACGCTGATACTACCCCGGCCGATCGCCGCCAGCATAGGAGTGCTAAAAGCAGGTTTATACTCTCTTGAGCGTAAAGGCTCAGGGTCTGGATCTACGATCCCAATAGCCATCATCAAATTGAGTACTCCATCATGTCCAGCTCGTGCTGCTGCGAGGACTGCTTCGGTATCAACCTTAGGACGCATCTTGAGGATGTGATCAACGATTGTCAGATCTCCTTTGCCAGCGGCATCGCGAAGTCTCTCCGGGGTCGGGTTGACCCATAGAAGTGCATCGTCGGTCGGTTGGCTCCTTGCTGTCCTTCTTCTTACTCCTGGGGCCGGGGGAGGTGGACTTCTCGTGGGACTGGCACCTGAAGCGCCCGTCGAAGACATTTCAACATCCCTTGAACCCGTACTGTGCCTGTGATGGTCCTCTGAGGGTCTTCGTAGTGATTCTTTCTCCTTCTTGCTTGCTAATAGGGCCTCCCGTATGTCCTCCGCTTCCTCAATGTCCGTGGGGATCAATTCCGAAGGCTCTTGTCCCTTCGCATTCTTTTGTCTTGGGTCCAATCCAGCCTTGAGCAGCAGTCGCACGACCTCTAGGTGTCCGTTCTCAACCGCGTCAATAAGAGGGGTGTCTTTGTCGATGTTCTTGGAGGTAGTGTCGCAGCCAGCGTTCAAGAGAAGTCGGACGACCTCCACGTCTCCCTCGAGAGCGGCAATCTGTAGTGGTGTGTTTCCGGCATTGTCGGGAACATCGATGTCCTGCGGTCTTTCCTTCAACCATTTCTCTGCTTCATTTGCATCTTGGGCACAGGCCCTTGCAAGTAATGTGCGCCCACTTCGGTCTCGATTTTTCTTAGATGATATGGACACCTTAGCTGGTGACATTGCATGGCCGTCAGTCGAAGTCGTCTTCTGCTGATGATGACGACTGTGAACGGAGCTGCTATCATCAGAGTCAGGGTGTGTGTCTTCAGAGACCTTTCTTCGACGCTCCATGTGTAATGGCGTTGGAACTTTCCTTCGTTTGGTCACACCGTTGGGGTGAGGGTTTCTCGATTGTGTTGATTGTGCCCTGTGGTTATTATGTGAAGGTGGGGACTCGGATCGGTGAGCTGGTGCGTCGAAATGTGTTGCACTTCGAGTTTCGCGCCGCTTTCGTGCATTCGCCAAACCAGCTTCTCGATCACTCTTTCCTGATTGACGACGATTATGAGCGCTGTCGCTTCCACTCCTTTGTTTCTTTCCTTTTCCTTCCAGTTGCTGAGCGACCTCTTCGAAGGGAGGAGATGATCGAGATCGATCGGATGCAGTCTCAGTTGCCTTGGAAGAATGCACCGCTTGAACTGGCGATGAAATAGTAGAACTGAGGTTACTCGAGTTTCCGGTATCTGGGGCATCGCCACTCCGGTTTTCTAGTATCGTTCTTTTCCGTTTCAACGATGGCGTACGACCATTTTTCTCTCTGCTTCCTTCACGGTGGTCTTCTCGTATTGTTGGGAGATTGTCCGACTGCCCATTCGGTAAAGGTTCTGCTACGCTGGCTTCTTCCATCTTGATAGCCTTCCTCATCTTCTGCTCCGCGTCCTCTTTTCCAGACAAAACCACCGTCTCTGCTTCTGAATCGCTCTTGTCCATTGCCGGATCACCATTGCTGCGATTGATAGAAGCTCCATTGATCTGTGAAGTCACAGGAGACGGTGCGGGATCCCGAGGGCCTGGAGCCGCTGCGACATTGTGGGATTGCTCAGCCTGGTCTGCTTGTGTCACGGGCTCAGCAGAGTCAACAGGCTTCGATACCGCCAATGAATCATCATTCATGTCGATTTCTCTCTGTCTCTCAACGGAATGAATCTCATGTTGGGCCGTTGTGCCTTCGAGTCCTGTTGCCTTGTCTTATGCGCAGACAAGCAACCAATCGTTTTTTCTTTAGTCAACGCGAGGGTCTCGATGCGCAACCTTCTCTTCGAGCTTGGCTTCGAATTCTTTTAGCGATGGTTCCTTTCAAGGCTGTGTGAAGGTGTGATGTTTGCAATTGATTGTTGAGATTTGAGATTCTCCGGTCGCAGTTCTTTGGGGATAAGGGGCGGCAACTTGTACCGAGTAGCATGAAACTGAGGGGTGCCCCTGTTACGTTACTTTGCCAACATGAGCTGGACCGCAAAATTCTACTACGAAATCCACTCCCTCGTCTATTTCTGGACAACCAACCCAGTGAACTGTTCAAGATGGATGACACCTTTCAAAACTGGACTCAGACAGCCCACACCAAACCAGAAGCGCAAGCTCTAGCAGCTAGCCTCGTTCTCGAGAATCCCTAAGGCAGCATAGAATGGATTCCAATCCGGCCTGATGGGTCCAGTGCGTGGGCTCGTTATTTCGGGTGAAGATACATCGGCGAAAATAACACTCCTGCTGGATCCCAATTGGCAAACTGCACTGGACATTCACAAAAGCACGCCGCATGTAATCTTGTGTTCTCGTGTTTCCTCTACCAGGCTCCCCGGCGGGAATGATGGGAGATGCCAAGGATGAAAGAAGCGTGAGGTGGACGCCCAGACTACCTGGTATAGAGGAGTAGGAGGCTTCAAGAGAGCAGTGAGAGTTCAATGGAATGATTGAGGAGCAGGGCTTCTGAATAGGATGCGGGACAGGCATGATACAGAGTGCAAGGGCTTGCAATTGTCGGCTTCAAACGATATCGTGGCCTCAAAGCATCAATTACAATTGACATAATGCTAGGTCTGGACTCTTGCCAATTGAAGGCAGAAAGAGTAATGGTCGGAGAAGAATCTGCTATCAATCGCACGATCAGTCCTACCAGGACGATCTGACAAATTTATCTCAAGTTGCTCCAGGGCACGACTCCAAAACTGAGACCTCCAGCTTGGCATACACGCAAGGCCCCATTACACGGTCTCCGCACGTGCTTCAGGACTCCTGCCTTTTCTTTGACCCATCTCCGAATAAAGATCGTACTGAACAACACGAGTCGCCTTGCCTGTCTTCTCATCGAAGACCTGACACCCTTCTTTTGCCGCGTTCGGTGGAGCATACACTTGGCATATCAGCTATCCGGATATGTACAAAAAGCACGGGGGCTGGACTTACGGTGCAAAGATACGGCGTATTCCTCAGGGTCAGGATTCAAGATTTTGTGAAGCCCATGCTAAATCGTACATCAGCTGGTTGTATCAAGGTGCTCCTATCCATCGTGACTGACATTGTCCGAAATATAAGTCACCTCGTCTTGACTTAGGAGTGTTGAATCCTTGATTTCCAAAGCCGCATACTCTTCGGGCCCCTTACGTTCCGGCCACTTGTATTTCGTCTCCTGTAAGTTCCCCTTCAAAATTTTCATAATCTAGTCGTACATCAGCTGATTTTATTAGGCCCGTCGATCGTGACTGACACAATGTGAACCGCTATGGTCATGCACGGGGCTCTGCTTCAGGGGTGTCCACACTAAAATGAGTATGTTACACCTCCCAAAGCCGCGCTCGACCATGTTTCTTGTGAAGCACTGGTCTCCATCTTGATGTGCGTATCTCAACCACTCCGAACGATCTGAGCAGTAGTTTTCCATGCGCTGCATTACAGCTTTTGGATCGCAGATTTCCGAAAATGATGAACTTCGTGCTGTATGAATGTAGCGGCTGAGATCCTGGACGAGGCCGTGGAACCCATCAAGCTGTTGAGCCTGCGTGTTAGTTGATTGTCCTTCGGCGCTTGTGATGGTATCAGTCATGTTGAAGTCGTCTAATTATCGATTCAATTTCAGCAGCTCAGCAGTTACAGGGCCGGAGACGAGACCTTATGTATACCCCTTTGCTAGTCTAATGTCTGCATGTAACGTGCATTGGTGTGCATTATTGATTCGAACTTCCAGGAACAAGCAGATGTCTGGGGGAGTCTGGGAGATCAACAGGGTGTGACAAACGGCAAGAGCCGTTGATACCCGTTGCCAAGCCCGGGACATCGTCGGCTACTGCCTTACTATTTTCTTCCTGCATCTCTAATTATTCCAACTACCTCGTCAAATTTTCTCTTGGTCAAAGCACACAGTCTTCTCAAGACAAATTTCTTATTACCAGCTCAGAGGAAAGGTTTTCGTGTCCATGCTCAGCACCAGCTCGTGGTACCTCTTGATATGACGCAGCTTGATAACTCAGTGGGTCCATCAAAGTCGCGAGTATCGCAATCTCGTATACATCATAGCGGTAATGCATTCGCGTCCTCTCTCTCCGCTGATTAAAAAATGGACATGAAAGTTATTGGTCACTTATCCTAGATCATCAAGAAATAATCCTCACTCATCCTCGAAACCGAGTTCAAGATGCAACAAGCTCAGCTCAGGATGTTGTACGCTGATACTGGCACTCATTCTAATATGTCTCTAGCACTTCACTCACGGTCAAACTGCTGCTGCCATCGCGGTTGCGACTCTATTCTCCCATTACGGCGACTCCCCTTCACCTGACCATCGCATTCCTCCTTCCATCACCACCCACAACATCAGCTCCCATCTTCCCAACCCCTACCAAGCCCGCAACGGCATCCCAAACCCGAAACTCGCTCGTTCGGTATGCGCCCCTCAAGTACAGCCCATTATATAACCCCACCACCGCGCCCTCAAGATAGCTCCAGGTCAGATGCCGTCCTTCGGCCGAGTGAGCTTCGATGAAAGCGCCATAGCCTTGGTTGTACACGAATGGATCTTTCGATGCCGGGAGTATAGAGTCGCCTGAGGAGGCAATGGTAGAGGTTATGTGTCTGTACAAAGAGAGGACGGTGTTACGCATGATGGCTGGAGGGAGAAAAGCGCCGAGAATGAAGTGAATCACGGTTCTAGGCTTTTGTTACCACTGCCTTGTACGGTCTACAACGCTACATGGGTGCTTACGTTGTGCCCGGGACTGGGTAATCAATGATCTCTGCGTCATTAGGTCGAAGGTCGCTGGAGAGTTGAGCATGCCTTTGGATCTGCAGGGCAACTAAATCAGTCGTGGTGTTTGCTGAAGCTGGGGCTGCCGAGCCTGTTGGTAGACTCCGAAGCGAGAGGAGCACTATAACCGCGATGGATATTTGCATAGCAGTCGTTGACGGTTTGTTGGAAATCGAAAAGGTTTCCACCTTGGGGGCATTTTTAAATCTAACGGTACTAAGATATGAATCCAATGATAGGAGACTTCCTGTCGGGAAAAATGGGTGGACCCGCAAATTGAAGAATGGAGCTCCTCAAGTCTGGTACCCACACCTTTGACACATAGGGAAGGTTGTAGCTGAGAACTTGGTAAGAACTTTAGCGCTTGGTTCGTATCTAAAGCGATTTGGAGAATGCGGGGAAATGCCATGCCTTTTCGCGCTCCAGCAGTTTCAGCAGGTTCTCCTACTGGCGAGCCGCTGCCTAGGTGTGCAGGTATGTCATGAGAAAGAAGGCCAACCGAGTCTGTGTATATGATTACTGAACGGGGAACGCTCCCATCGGCACTCGATACACCGCATGAAGCGTAGAGATTGGTAGAGTTGAGCATCTGCCAATCAACTGATATTGACATCGATGCTGAGAGAAATTCGTACGAGAAATGTTGGCGAGCGTAGCTATTCATGAGCAATTCCTACCGTGGGCCATGGAGCCTACACCATTGATGGTGGCCAAAAGGATCAAGAGGCGTCAGTCGGATTAGTCCCAGCCGTCGCGAAGGTACTCCGAGCATTTCTCGATCAAATTAAATCATTGTCGCCTCGGCTACTTTTTCCAGTGAAATACCACAGCAAACTTGTAATAACCAGCTCTCGACGGCGGGGATGCGGACGCAACCCCTCCCCACTCTCCCTATTCTGGGTTGCGCGAGGCACGGCTCTTAAGCTGGGCGAATCCTCCATGACTGAACGTCTGCAACGCAACAGATGCGGCAGCGCCGCTCTTGAAAACTGCATCGGTGGTGAGGATGTACGCAGGGTCATGTTCTGGCATGACACCTTCCTGTAAGTACGCAATGGGCGTCATTCGTAGTCTAGGGTATCGTATCCGTGACATATCATTTGATGGCCATAAGGCTGGGTATGTTCTCTTCAAGGAGAAGGGAACCGGCCCATTGATTCTCTCGGCTTACTCGTAAGTTTAATGTGAACATAACCCCGATACTCTCACTGTAGACATGCCTGTAAAGCCAGTAAATGAGGTCCTTTTCTTCAGTGGCATCAGGCCACCGTTTGATCGAATCTAGATGCTCTTTTGTGCTGCGCTGCATAAGCCTGACGGCGGTGTTGGCCAACAACGAAGCAGTAGGCAGTTTCATGCGCTCTGCTCGATACTCTGACCACATCTCCCGCATGAATCTCGGGTTGGCTCGGACTCTTGGAAAAACAAGACGGAAGAGAATGAAACCTCATCATAGAGACATTCCAAGTCGTAGTCTGGCTTTGATGTAGCTATATGTTTGGCTTGTGGTCTGATGGGACTCGATGATGATGTTTTTGGACTGCCTTCGGTCTCTTCGAGGCTCTTCGAGGCTCAAATAGTCAAAAATATTGGCTGCTTCCCGCGGGATCTCTGTTCTCGTCTCCATCGGCCCTCCTCACCTTTGGCACAGCACGAATATCTCGACATAGGATCTCTTTGACTCGATGGAGTACGTTGACACAGTAAAGATGATCTTCATTTTGTGCCCGGCACTCCCCAGCGCTTGACCCACCCAGCGGGAGTACTCCTTTCGAAGCGCGATGACGTCGGCACCCGATGTTTTCTGCTTCGTAGACTTGACAAACGACATCTGCTAGTCTAGTGAAGTCTCGAGTTGCTACTAGGTAACTGCTATCTCGAGTCTGGGTCGAGGCGTCCACATGGGGCTTTACCTGCGTTCTTCTTGACTCCTTTGGAAGGGAGAGCAGGTGAAGGAAGCGACACATTCGTAATGTCAAGCTATGTTCTGCCTGCATTTCTGTACAGCTTACGTTGTGAACTCTGGGGTTCCACATGATTATCATTAGCTCGAGCGAGCGAACGACCTCATTGGCTGCCGTGGGTTGTTAGTACGTTTGAGCTAATGATGGACGGACCGGTAGCACTAGGTAGAACTCCGTAGTCATTCGGCTCTTAGCAGCGGAGTTAACTGCACCCCACATCCCAGTATTTTTGACATTGATTCGGGTATGGAGTAAATCGCTACCTTAAAACTTCCAACCCCACCAGCTTTTTCCTGAGACGATTCATAGAGGAACACTACTGCAGCAGACACTCAAGATGGCGACCACTGTGGATAAGGTGCAAAATGTTTTCGCGAGAATGCAAGCCCCCTTGGCTGACAGACTCGTGCCCCCAGATCAAGGACATCGAGGCGGAGATGGCCAAGACCCAGAAGAACAAGGCTACGAGCTACCATCTGGGTCAGCTGAAGGCCAAGCTTGCCAAATTGAAGCGGGAGCTTCTTACACCACAGTCAAGCGGAGGCGGTGGGGGTTGTATGGAACACCAACGGTCTGAAGAGGAAATACGAGTCTGATTATTGGCAGCGGGATTCGATGTTGCCAGGACTGGCGTTGCTAGTGTTGGGTTTATAGGCTTCCCATCTGTTGGCAAGAGTACACTCATGAGTAAATTGACGGGGCAACATTCAGAAGGTCGGGCATGCTGCGAGATGAAGGCAGTGCGTGCATGCTGACGCTTCTCCAGCGGCTGCATATGAATTCACTACCCTAACCACTGTACCTGGCCAAGTCCAGTACAACGGCGCTGCTATCCAAATGCTCGATCTACCCGGTATCATCCAAGGAGCCAAGGACGGCAAAGGTCGAGGCCGTCAGGTCATTGCTGTTGCCAAGACCTGCCATCTCATTTTCATTGTCCTCGACGTCAATAAACCCCTCACTGACAAAAGAGTAATCGAGACCGAGCTCGAAGGCTTCGGAATTCGAATCAATAAGGATCCGCCAAACATTGTCTTCAAGAAGAAAGACAAAGGTGGCATCAGCATCACAAACACCGTCCCGTTGACCCATATCAGCCATGAGGTTGCTCTGTCTTTGCACGGTGGTAGAGCCAAGCTGACATTATTGGCTAGGAGATCAAAGCCGTGATGGGGGAGTATAAAATATCCTCTGCTGACATCGCCATTCGATGCGATGCAGAGATCGATGACCTGATCGATGTCTTGGAGGCCAAGAGCAGGAGCTATATCCCTGTAATATATGCACTCAACAAGATCGATTCCATATCGATTGAGGAGCTCGACCTAATATATAGGATCCCCAATGCGTGTCCCATCAGTGCCGAGCACGGCTGGAATGTCGACGAGCTGTTGCAGCAGATGTGGGAGAAGCTTCAGCTCCGGCGTATCTATACCAAGCCGAAAGGCAAGTCTCCGGATTACAGCACGCCCGTCGTGTTGAGGAAGAACGCTTGTAGCGTCGAGGATTTTGTAGGTGGTGCTGTTTTGTTCATCGGTCTATGCTAATGACAAGTCAGTGCAATGCTATTCACAAAACCATCGTGGAGCAATTCAAGCACGCGATTGTGTATGGACAATCCGTGAAGCATCAGCCACAGAGGGTGGGTTTGTCTCACGAGCTTGCGGATGAGGACATCAGTAAGTGTCGAAAGGAATCCATCTACGTGTCTTATTCTCACTGTCTGTAGTCACCATCATAAAAAGATGATAGTGTTGAAAGGGACAATCGAACGGGGAAGTCTGCAGTCCAGGAGGATAGTGCCATAGTCCTCATTGCCACGTCAACAAGATCCAAAGCCACGAGTCCATATCAGGCGTGGCAAAAGCTGAGCTTACGCTTAGAACGGTTGCCACTCTCCTCGGGTGATCCTTGCAACTAATGATGACACAATGATAGACCATTAACTCGGATCGAGAATACGGAGAAGTGCACAGCTACTTGCGAGAATGGAGCGCTTTGACCGTCCAAGATCACATGATCACTGGAAAAGGCGGTGGCATCACAGCACCCCCCTGCCAGATAGAAAATATCGCAATATACTTGTCGAGTCACTCTTGATGCTGACGCAAGACCAGAAAGCCGTTCTACACCTTCGAATTTCGTATGTAGCAAAGCTTAGTGGTTTGTAATCTTGATCGGAAGTCGTGCCGTTTTCGACCGAGGATCAAGGAGAGCATTCGTGAGGAGGAGCCTCATTTTTTACGTAGACAAGGCAATCTCCACATGATCTCCGCTTGATGATCATCTCGGATGTACAGGGCAACAGCGAATGACGTCCATTAGAAGCGTTGCGCGACATACAATTCGACGCAGAGGCAGGGAAGGAAGCACTGACATATCATGTAGTCAAACGGAGCAAGAGACCCTTTTGAGGCAGTGGATTTTGATAGCGGGATCGGCTATACTATTGACCACTCGGCAGATATGGTGGACATCCTGTCCTGTCGCTGAGTGGCCTTTGAGCAACGATACCGGTATATGGTACTGTGAATGTGGCTTGGTTAGGTCGGATTCTGAGACTGCATGGTATGGTATTTAATGCCTTTAACGGCTCGACTGCTAGAGGCGGATCAGCAAGAATCAGGTGCCGCCTCACAGCCGTTTCCTAGGTCTTGACGCCAAAATATCTCCGGTTCTTCGCTTGACAAAGATGTCAGCTGGGCAGGAAGACTGAGCATTTTATTCGAAGCGATTGAAAGCATCAGATGACTGTCTTTTGGCGATGGCCTATGAAGCATCTACCAAGGCGCGAGATTGAAAATGCACGTGAATTCCATTTTATTTCATTTTTTGCCAAAGAAAATTATTTTATTTTGCGAGGCACATCCGAGCATCCCACGCCTTAATCCCAGGAAAATTAGTAAATGGGTTTGAATTTGGGAGATATTGACTAAGAAATGTCGCATGAATCCTATTCGCCCAAGAGAAAAAGAAGGCTGGTGGAGGGACAGGGCTGGATAGGCCAGTGAAACGCAGGGTTTGGGTAGATCAGTTTTTCCAGATCTTCAACTTAAACCGTAACAAGCCGTAAGACTGACGGCTTCTCGCCCTGTTGGACAGTCTTGCCCAATTTGACTTTATTGAGTCCCGCAATTTATTGAGGTTCTGAGAGTGGGAGGGAGAAGAGGAGAAAGGCAGAAAAGCCGGTAAGATGGCCCTACTTGACAGCTGGAGGAAGGATGGAGGGGAGTTTGGGATCGCTGTGATGAAGTAGAGTACAGCTACGTACTAGAAGCAGCAGCAGGTATATATGTCGGATGGATAGGTAGGATGAGATGCGTAAGGCGAGTGCGCAGAAGGTCCGCGCAGTAAGGTAAGGTACAGTACACCCAAGGAACGGGGGATACAGCCAATTAAAATATCTGACAGGTATTAATGGGTATTAATCATTTCAAGGGAAATAAAAAGGGAGCGATTTTAGGTAGGCCGAAAGGCTCGATTATTACCCGCTGCTTTGCATACCCCTAATTTATCTAACCATGGTTCTAAACGTCAAAACCGCTGTGCTAATTCTGCTAAAGCAGCAGAGTACTTAGGCAGGTAGCCTCCCATTCCCCCTTCCCTTTAAACCCCCAACAACCTTCCATGAATATTCAATTGATCAATCAGTCAGTCAATCAATCAATCATCACAATCAGGAAGAATTTGCTGCTTTGCATAACGAGGGTACCGGAATCGACGATATGACACTGTCAAGCTTGGTACTGGATTTCTTGCTTTCATGATTCATGATTCGGGATTCCGGATAACTTACTGGTTTCTGGATCCTGCTGTTGATGCAAGCGTCGCGGGATATTGCAGCAAGAATCGAGTGAGTGAAAGGGCGACGGTGATTGGCACTAAGGTACTTTTTGCATCGTTCGCAGCTTGCTTCTTGCTTCTTGCTTGGGTTCTTGGGTGCTTGCTTGGGTAAGCCAAGATACAGAAGGCCCGATCTGCCCCGCCCATGCGCGAATCCCTATTCCTATTCCTATTCCTGTTCCTGTTCATATTCTTTTTTCCCTTTTGCTTTCTACCTTAATTGATTGATTGATTGATTTGGGATTGGGATTTGGGGTCAAATATTCGCGCAGGGACATGAGTTGAATTGTTTCAATCAATCTACTGGGACTTCTTGGACTGACGGTGAAACATATACAGGCACCAGCGTATCGTCAATCAATCCATCTTTCATTCTTTACTACCTCCATATCCAATAATTATTCATTATTCTAGTCTTTTGCCCCAGGAGAATTATCATCACCTTCATTCTTTTATATCTACCTCAGGCCACACAGCCCACACAGACTTCTCGAAACGGATGCCCGGAAATCGACCGTCCTCCAATCAAAGTACCCATGGGACTGCATTGAAAAGGCATTCAGAGGAACACCTCAGCTGCATGCCCTGCCGAACCGGGCATACTCGCGACAGAATCACTTAGCCTCCGTTCCGACTTTCCGCGCCATATCAAACATGCACGAACCGTACGCCGTCAGTATCAAAATGGAACGACAGCATTATGGCCTTCATCACGACGACGATTTTGCCACTGCCTCAATGGTCCAAGTCGCTGCCGACTCCCCCCACAACTCTCCGCCGAATGATTACGGCGACTTTGATTTCTCACCTTCAGTACATGCCCAGCTAGATTCAATGTACAGTCGGCCCTTGCAGCCCTCATTTTCCCCTACCCAGCCATTACATCCTTTGATCACCATGCCGCAATGGCCCAGTCAGATCACCAATCCCTCCGAAACCAGCAGCCCTCCCCCTGTGGTACAACTACAGCACAGGCCTATCTTACCACTTTCAAAGACTCTTCCCACCATACCGAAACTCGCCACGGTATCACCGAAAGAAAAGCCTACGCTCTCCTCGTCGCGAAGGACACTCACAGATAGCGATCGGCGGAAAATGTGCGAGTATCACAATGAGAACCCGAATGTGAAACAGACAGAAATAGGCGGTGAGTCCAAAATTGAGCGAAGAATCGAGCTTAGCTGACTATCCTTCCAGCCATGTTTGGTGTCGAGAGGAGGTTTGTGGATGAATTGCTTTCTCACGAGCGAACCAGGATGCTGATTCATTCTCCTTAAGTACCGTTTCCAAGGTTTTACGAAATAAAGACAAATATCTCGTTCAAGAAGAAGGCAATCGATCTCCAATACGGAGATCCAAAAGCAAGTTTCCAGATATTGAGCGAACATTATCCCAATGGGTGAAGAACCGCATCAGTCAACGACTACCCTTAGATGATAGCACCATCAGAGACCAAGCACGAATATTTGCCACAACAGTTGGCAGCTCGGAGTGTCACAATCAAGTAAACGATCCCGCTTGGCTGGAACAGTTCAAACAAAAAAATCATCTGCCAGGCGCGAAACCGCGTGACGTTAAAGAAGAGAACGACTCTCTTTGCCCAGAGACAAAATCCGGGTCGCAGACTCCCAATGGCATCTCACCTGTCGGATGGGACGGCCTGCCCATAAGCCCACCAAAGGAGGACTTCAATGCCCAGAGTCCGGATAACTACATCGACTCGAATAACAATTATGGCCACGCGCATTCCCAAAGCGCAACATCTCTCGGCAGCTGCTTCTCCGACATCTCCTCTTTCGCCGGCGACTTTCGCAGTCCGACTTCACCATACTTCTCCCCAATGTCAAGCTGCGGCCCTTCGCCATCCATGCCCGCCCAAAAAATGGCCCGTCTCCCACCATTGGCACCGGCAGGTGCCTTGAGACGTCGACAGACCGTGCCACTGATCTCTTCCAACTCTTCCCCTGATACCACAGCCCACCAACACCTTCCCCAGTCAATGGCATCCTCAACCCTCAACTCGCCCCACGACGAAATGGACATCTCCCCCCTCAGCGCCACCGAACCATCCCTGCACCCTTCTCGCACATCTACCTCGAACCCATCCCCCCTCTCCATGGCCCCGCCCCACTCCAGCATGACGCCCAACTCCTCTAACCCTAGTTCCGCCATCAGCGCCAGTCCTCTTACAGCCAACAGTTCGCCATCGTCTCCCCCCTCTCAAGACGAAGCTCGCGCCGCACTATCCACCCTCATGACATTCATCAAGCACCAACCGAACGGCGCGGTCGATCCGCACGATTATCTCGTCATGGGCAAATGGATGCAGATGCTCAAGTTGGAAACGGGAGAACTGCCGGGCGGTATGCAGGCGATCCATCAGCAACATGCGATGCAAGGCAGTGAGAGGGCGGATGGAACGGTGCCGATTGGCAGGAAAAGGAGTGAGCATTCGCTCTCGTGACGCCATTGTATCGTGGAAAAAGGATGTATAAGAGGAGAGCGGGGTTGTGAGTTGGTAGTTGCTTTGTCATTTGCAGGAGAGGTTGAACGTTCGCTGTCCTTGACGATTCTTTTGGGGATATGCTCTACCGTGTGTTTCTGCCATGTTCGGGAAGGGAAGCTTCTTGCATATTCCGCATCGGTGTCTTCGCATTTACAGCACTATTTCCTACTCTCTTTGGATCCAGTTTTGTCGAAATCATGTTCTCAGCATCGGTATGGCTATCAGTGGGAGGGGATTCTGTTTTGCTTTTTTCTTCTCACGAATCAAGGAACCGAAGAGAGGGAGAATATCTTTTCCACAGGGAAGGAACAGACGCACAGACGGACACAGACAGACAGAGAGACGGAAAGGGGGTATAGTCTGAAGTCAAAGTCCACTTGTTCCGCTTTTCCGATACCGGGGCAGAAGATTCTCACCTGAGGTGCATCATCGATGGAGAGGAGAAGAAGGACGGAGAATGGAGAAGGAGAAAAAGGAGCAAAGAGAGAAGAAGAGAAAAAGAGAGAAAGGAACGACCTAGAAATACCCTAGCCTCACGGCTTGCCACGACTAACCCAAGGAGCCTCACGGCTGGATTTTGCGATGTATGTGGAGGAGGGGAAATGTTTTTTTTTGTATCTAACACCACGATGTTCCGATCTTTGGAAATTGGGGAGGCAGTTTTGTATTTAGGGGAAAGTTGGGAAAGGAAGTGGGGGGGAGGCAACTGTGTATCTAGTCGCGAGCCTGGCGAAGAGTGTGTGTGAATGCACTTCACCGAGGAACGCATTCTTTGGCTATTTGTCATTTACTTATTTCTAATTCCCATCGTTTGTGATTTCATATACCATTCCCGAGCCTTTCCTTCAACAGCTCTTCTACCTGCCGTTCGCCAAGCTCGGGCAGGACGCGGACGACAATCAATTCCAGGACCGCATACCCAAGGTGCCTGTTCAGATATCCGTCCCCCCAGACATCCAGCTCGCCCTCGACCTCCTCGACCCAGGCGTCCGAGTCGTCCTCGCAGCCGAAGAAGCGCCGACACACCGCCGTCGGCAGGAGGGAGAGCAAGGCGAGCGCGCAGGCGCGTTTGACGTTGCCGATTTCGCGGGCGGACGGGGCTGGAGGGGCGGGCGGCGGGAGGCTGGAGTTGGGGAAAACGGTCTGGCGGAGGGTGCGTAGGAACGTCGGCAAGAGTTGCGAGGGTTGCAGGTGGGTGTGGATGGAGTGGTGCATGTACCTGTCAGAGAAGGGAAACGGGTCAGAAAAAGTTCGCGAAGCAAGAGGACGTTTGAAGAAAGCTCGGTTGCACGGAGATTCGTAAAGACCGAGAGGGGAGAAGGTAGGGCGTGGGTGAAGATGATGGATGATGATGATGCAAAGATGGCTGAAAGAGGCAGGCGTAAAGGTGTGGAAATTGGGAGGTCTGAACTCGAGACGGGTAGACGGTCGGGCAGCCTTGCAGCTTCCCAGAGCTGGGTATTCTGACCGCCTTCTTTTCGCCTTTAACTCCGCATGCTGGGACGAAGGGTTTTGGCGCCAAAATGCAGATGGCTTGACGATGATGAGCGGTGGGGGGAAAGAGAGGGGGGAGGAGGGGGGAGGAGGGGGGAGGAGTGATGCGGATTAGGGCTGTTCCTAACGGCCGATCTTTGGTTGATCATTCGGCAGTCGATTGACCTGCCGGGGCGGCTAATAGACAGCTCCCAAGTGACCACAGCTTCCCAGTTCCCAAGGTGTAAAATAAAAGAAAGTGCATCATGGTGAGGATAGAGAGTGGGGAGATGATTTGAACAGTTTGAACGAGTCGCAAAGACGTGATAATCGACGAATCCAAACGAAATCAACAGGTGTTGAAAAAGGATAAATATTGAAATTCCAAGAAGTAGTGAAAAAGCAAGAAAGAAAATCCTCAGATCCTCAAATCCCCAAATCATTAAATCCCAAAATTCAAAATTCAAAAAAAAAAAAGGTGTGGTAGCGAAAGGGGTGATGCGGGAGGAGTGGGAAAGTCTAGCCTCTGCTTTCGATCAAATCACTACCCGATGTTTCTTAGAGGATAAGGTAGACAGGGGGAAAAAGGGAAAGTTGGAGGTCAGTCAATGCTGCCCCCATTTACCCATTATTTTTATGCCATATGAAAAACAAATGAAAAAATAGAAGAAAGAAATCAAAAAAAAAAATGATGCATGCCTCATTTTTTTCTCTCTCTTAGCTTTGCATCGTCTTTCCTGCAACACGATAACGGGGCAAGTGACCACCTTTCCCCGCGCGTCTTAGTTGCAAACCCCCAAAAAAGGTAGACCGAATGCAGTCCATGTATGCGCGCATGGCCGGAAATGCAACCACACCGAAGTCAGATGACTGAAAACTCATGCGGGCCCAATATGCGCTTCGGCGAATTGCAGGGATCAACGAACCAACGATAACGCAGAACACACTTGCACCTCACTTACTGGTCGAGGAGGCCGTCAGTGGCGGCCAGTCCGAGGGGTCCATGGATCAGCTGGTGTTGGAGCAATGCAAGTGATCCAGACAGCCAGGGCATCCGTGAACGGAGATCGAGTAAAACGGAGATGACGGAGAGCATTTTGAAACTCAGCATCGGCCGAGGCCTGCCAATCCTCTCCTCCATTGGCCAGCGTTCCTTCGAGCTTGATGTCTTTGGGATCAACGTTGAGCGCATTGGCCGCGAGGATGCTGTAATGAAGCCAAGTATAATAAAACGTATTGTCATGAACGTCAAGAAGCCGTATTGTAAGATTCGCCAGAATGCAGACGAGAACATGGACCGTTCGCCATCCGGAGTTTCTTTCGTGCTCTCCCTTTTCTCCGAGAGGAGGCCAAATTTCTCAAGGCGGCTCCTGGTATCGACCTCGATTTCTTCACCCGTAGCTTTCGGCTCCATCCTCGCTTTGACCACGTCGATGAACTTGGTGATGCCGCTCCATATGAACCAGCCTTCACAAAGCTTGCCGCCAACGGAATTACCCAGGATGCTGTCTGCAATCACATCTGCAACAAGGGTCCGTAGACACGCATTCTCGAGATCCTCCGTAGGTAGTAGCACGGCCAATGCGCCCTGCACCAAGAGCTGCCTGTATTCTGCTTCATGTTCCTGCTGCTCGGTCGCGGTTGATGGGACAACCAGGTCAGGCACTGGCGAAAGTGCTGGGTGGGGAATCAGGTTGTGGTAGATGACATGAGGATCCGTAAGTGGAAGCGGTAGATCTTGCGATTGATGACTGACCCGGTATGCTGTTGCCCCGTTAGCTGGACCTCCTGCACATTGAGGCTTAGACCTGCCGACCATGTATATGACCTTCAATCAATTCCGGTATCTCATCCAGTATCAAGCCCTCAAGGTCGACCATCCTCAATCGGCTCTCCAACGCTCTGGTGCAATGAGCCACTATGCGTACCACCTCTTCCACGAAGCCTTGATCCGGTGTGATCTTCCCATACCAGCTATAGACCAGATCCTTCACAACGACAGCAATGATGGCATAGAGCTGCAGGTCCACATCGTTGCTGCTTGTCAACGGCGGTAATAGCTCGTCGATGGGACGGGGCTCTGCGAGACTTTGAGGGCAGAGCACGCGCCTTATCAACGCGGCTGTCGCTTTGTCCGAGACATCAGAGGTCCCAACAGATTGGGCTGGGGATGATTGCCGACTTCTCGAGGACGGCCTTGAGCGTGGGGAGGGTGTTGAGGTGGAATTCGCTGCTATTGAAGTGCTGCTGAATGTAGGAACCGCTTTTGGACGAGGCTGAAGGTTGGAAGGAGGACGGAGAGATGATGGCGGGATCATTGTGACTGTGAGCAAGGCATAATCACCGCGGGAATTCCGGGCGAAGAACGAAGTGCACTAACTTTGTCGTCGACTAGGTAGGCTTTGAGGCGGAGAATTTATCTGCAGCCAGCTTCCCTGAATTATAATTTCGGGCAGTCTATGGGGGTTGTGACGAAAGTTTCGGTCCGGCAATATAATAATCCGACCCCCGAGTCTAAGGCGCATTGTTGCAGTGCGATGGACGATGGAAAACATCGTTAACAATACAATACACAACAAGAATCATGGTCAGAGGGAGAAGAAAAGATTGCTCGCGCCTAACAACGCATTCTGACGGTGACCTGACCAGATCGCGCTGCGTGCTTGGGTGTACTGTCATGGGCTTGCATGCGTAACATGTCGCTGCATGCCTCGTTAGTATTATCTCCTATTGCCCGCTGCTACCACGAGAAAAGCTGACCCTGCCATACAACCTACAAAGCCGCCGTGTCCCTTCCTCGATCCTGTACTCGTATAGGTGAACTCGTAATATTGATCCAATAGGGACTAGATCTAAGGTAGTATGGCATAATCAATCAATCAACTAGTTAAAAATGCTGGACACTGTCTTTCTTCCTTTGCCAAGTATCACCGCGGTCACCCATGAGGGTACTGCACAATTCTGCAAAGTATCGTATAACGTCGCAGGCTGTCGTGACTTCTACCTCTGACTATGCTGCTCCCCATGTGGATCAGCGCTATTCTGAAAAACAACATATTACTTCACATGCTATCCCGACTTTTCTGTCTGCCTTGCCAAAGTAGTTGCCCAGAGGGTTCTACACATTCGACCAACGCCAAGATCATGTTCAATACTTAATGGGTTCCTTCCTTATACGGCAGGAGTGCATTCCCAATTAATACCCCAGGTGCCACAACTTTCAGCTTTGGAAACAACTCGCTCTTCACCAACCTTCAATCGTTCTAGCTCTGACCCCCATCTTTGAAGCTCTTGCTCCCATTATTGAAGCTCTGACTCCCAGTGAGAGAATAAGACCATCTGGTTGATCCTTAATTGGACGGAGGGGATTCGAAAGACAAGGTATGCTACCTCGAGATCCAAGAAAGCCTATACAGCTGCCCATTCCGGCTACTTTGAACCGAGACGATATTCTGGCCTGAATGTCCAAGGCGTGAAGCGCCTTGGTTAGAGATTTCGGCTGCTCGTCAGTCGAGGCCATAAAGGGCTCACAGTTCAGCTTGACCACCAATCATCTACTACACTGGGCATTAAATCGGAGTGCAGACTGCTGACCGTATTTCCAAGCTCTAGATCCAAGAAAAATGCCATTCATCGACCCCAAGCACCGCAAGTCTTTTTTTGTTGGCAGTCGTTCTCTTCCTCGTACTGGAAAGAAAAATCCCTCTTTCAAAGGCCCGAAAAACACCAGGGTAAGACTACCGATGCTGGTGAGTTGGACTGAAGTGCTTATGATCTCAACCAGCAGGCATCACATGGCGTTGTCCCTGGGTACGAGGCACCAAATCCCGGAGCCACTCCCGTGTACCAGACCCAGCCAACGCCACAGGGTCAGGCTACAACACAGTCTTGGACACCGCCCTCAATGCCAACTCATATGTACCACACCCAGCCAACGCCTCCGGGTCAGCCTACAGCGCAATCTTGGGCACCGCCCTCAATGCCCACTCCTATGTACCAGATCCAGCCAACGCTTCCGGGTCAGCCTACGCCGCAATTTTGGACCCCACCGTCATTGCCCACCCCTACAGGTCAATTCCCAGAGATGACATTGGAGCAACGATGTTCCCAATTCCGTCAACTCGAAGAGCAGGTCAATGCTAGATCGTTTCAATACTTCGAAAGACTCATGCTCTCGCACATGACCCCACCATCGACCTCCCAACCAGGCAATTACATGTCATATCATCCACAACCTCAAGCTCAATATCAGGCTCCATATCAGGCTCCATACCAGGCTCCATACCAGGCTCCATACCAAGCTTCATACCAGGCTCAAGCTCAAGCCCAAGCTCCATATCAAGCTCCTGATCAAGCTCAAGCTCAAGCTCAAGCTCAAGTTCAAGCTCAAATCCAAGCTCATTCTCAAGCTCAATTTCAAGTTCAAGTTCAAGTTCAATCTCAAGCTCAAGCTCCATATCAAGCTCCATACCAGGCTCAAGCTCAAGCTCAAGCACAAGCGACCGTTGAGTCAGGTCCAGGTATCGAAGTCCCACTAAAACGAAAGCCTACAATTGCAGTTCCAGCAGCTACTGACTCGAAAAGGCCGAGATACGCAACGACTTTCGTAGCCACCAAGGAAGACGCTCAGCCCAATCCGAATCATATCGATCTTCCCATAGAACCAAAAGTCAACTCGACTTCAACCCCGGCTCCTCCCGATAAAACAGCGGGTGTCGTCCGGAAGCTCAAGACCACCACCCCCAACAGCGAGTACACAAGTTCGGTGTTGGGCGATTCTAGTACTAGTAACGCTACATCATCTCAAAGTGATGTCACGAGCGATGCTACTCACGGATTTGGGTCTCCCTATGGTCCGCCAACGCAACCTTCGAAGGAAGACATGAACATGATCGCTCTCGACTGGAACATCAAACTGGCAGAATCGGTGTTTGATGACATTTCTCGCGAGAGAGACGGAGTGCTTGTAGATAAAAATGTGGTTGTCCACAAGGACCTTTTTGCTGCCATGAGACCTCCGGAACGGTACAACATGCAGACAATGCTCGCTTGGAGGGTGTCGCTAACAATACAATCGAATTGGGTCGTGGCGATACACGACGAGGATCCAGGGAAGCACCCAATAACTCCGGATACCACCGATGTTATCCAGGTGGTCTTGAAGAAGGGACACTGGACGTTGGTGCACTTATCAATCAAAAAATGGGCGATGACCCACTATGATTCTTTTTTGGGAATCGGAAGTCCAGAGGATGATGATTTCAATATGAAATCGAGCAGCACCAAATTCCTTCTCTCCGTGCGAACCAAACATCCATGGGGTGATGGGGTCACTTTGCCAGCTCATGATCCGCCAATGGCCGCCGAGGTAAGTTGATCGAGCTTACGCATATATCTATACTAACTCTATGCCGTCAGTGTACGACCAAACAAACCGACACATGGAGTTGTGGATCCTTCTCCCTTCGTGAGGCCGAAAAGCTCATGGGCCTCAAAGTGGACGATGATCAAGAGTGTCCAATTGCGATCCGATGTCGGCATGTGCAGTCCATCTGCAAAGCAGTGTGCAAGCACGTCCAAGGGCAAGGATCCACGTCTCCCTCGACGGCAAAGCATGGCTCCCCAAACTTCATGGAAATTACTTCGTCGGATGCTCTCAAATCGGGGCAGGCTAGCTACGACACTATGATACACAATAACAAATATCTACCACATCCACTCTTTATCGACAGCCCTACATTTCCACCGGAAGGTTGTGTACTGGACGATTCGATGACATCTCCGGCTTTTTGGGGGGTTCATGTGAACTCTCAAGATTGTCAAACGGGCATTCTGAACTCCGGAGAAGACACAACAAGGAAGAAGACCCCAATCGCAGACTTTCAAACGGGCATCAATGGCCTGCCAAACGATTACTAAGCACGAGTTCTCCGGCATGAGCTTCACTGCACATAAATAGCCTTCTACTTCCGTCATTATATAGCATGCAATACATACATCTATGCACCTTAGAGACCACTTAGACCATGATATCCAACACCGAAGAAGACACATCAAGGAAGAAGACCCCAGTCGAATACTTTCAAACGAGCATCCTGAATTCTGTGGAGGACACAACAAGGAAGAAGACCCCAATAATTCTTGACCGGGTATACTATGAGCGAAAATTGCTCTCAGTCATCAACAAAGGTCTTGCCTACTTGAGGGCGCACGTACAGCCTGACCCCCTATCTAGGTTGAACGGCCAAAATGTGGACTCCGCCATCCTCAGGCGCTTCGAATTGCGTAAATTGTACAATGAGGAAGTCATCCGCTTGCTCATTGCAACCAGTGGCCACAGAGACGACTGGGCTTGTGTGCTACCGGACGTTGAAACTCGACGACTGACAAGAAGCATCAAGAACGTCATATACCTCGCTTATAGGGGGAAATGGCTTCTGGTTCACGTCGATCTTCAAACACGTACTTTATACCATTACACTTCGAGTGCTCAACATCTCGAAAATCATCAGACATTCGTTGCTGAACTACGAAGGCTTTTTCTTTAGGGGGTGGGAAGAAAGCCATTGACAGTAATGGAGACCCAATTTTCTGGTGCCGAGTCAGTCGTGGACCCAGCGATTGCTTCTGATGGGGTGAAGTGGTGGTGTGACGGCAAGCGGAGATCCTACTTGGCCTCGTGGAACAGAATCCCTCACAGTCGATGTATAATGCTCGCCTTCGTTATGTCAGTCAAGTCGTACATGAGATACATACCAAATCTGTGCCACGCCAACCATCGGGAAAATGAAATTTCCATGGCTTCTTGCTGCCAGTTCCTGCTTACAGACGATCCGCAGCTAGATACAAAGAATCAGAAGTAGTAGTAAAAATCGTATCCATCTCACTCGCACCCAGTTGGTGCTACCAGTATCAAAGATGAATTGTGACTGATTGATTGAGAAAGGTTCATCAAGGCATCATCCGTCTCTCGCCGTCGCTATCCATCACAGTAACATCTCCTAAGGCATGATTGAATGGGACATGAAAGCTGAATGGATTTGTTTTCCACATACTTTTCATCTCCGGAGTCTGCTGAAGTTGTCGTTGAAGTCGGTTCTTAAACCTGGGATTGTGGTCACCCTTGTTAACACCTGCGCTCTGTTTTATCTGGTTTCCGTGTCCAGTCGTTCCTTTCTCGACTTGATCCGCCTCGGTCAGCAGCACGCTTCTCTTATGCTGGCAAGCCCATTTGTCGATCAACCTTCTATACACAACGTCTGACGCCTCACTGGTGACGTTTCTCCGCGATCCGCTCGATATCAGATATGCACCGGACCCGCTTGTCTGTTCCGTCCATCTAACCTGTTAGAATATTCGATGCGGTACGTCTCATATGTTCGGATACGATGAGAGTTTTATTGAGATGCGGACGGGTTGCCTCAAGGTCTAGCCATCCATCGTCTCCAACCCTGAGACCATCTCTGCCGTTGAATTAGGAGAACCACTGAACTCCTAGAAGCTGGTTTATCCAGCGCTGTGAGTTGTCAATTTTCTTTTCATCACCACACCTCCTGATCAGCTCAACCTGAAATGCTGTTTAGGAGCATTCATTGAACGCAACAGAAGTAACTCAGAACCAGGTAGTGAATATCAAAGTCTAGTGTTATCTTCTCACAAGCATTCACCAGCTATAATACGCAATTGCTACATATCAATAGTTACTTCGTACTGTGTGAATTTGACCACCATTCACCAGGTACTAGTATCAATAATCACTTTGGTGGCCACTAGTGGCTTTCCTCGCTGGCTATAAGTAGCCTGTTCCTCCTTCCTCTTTACATATTTTCTTATGCTCAAGAGACCAGTCAGAAAGTACTTGTTCGAACAGCCTTGGCACAGGCTTCACTGGCTTCACTTAGCACTATGTGTGGTGAATTTGGTTATCATTCACCAGGTACCAAAAATCACTTTGGTGACCACTAGTGGCTTTCCTCAGTGGCTATAAGTAGCCTGTCCCTCCTTCCTCTTTACATATTTTTCTCATGCCTGCTCCAGAGACCAGTCAGAACAGAACAGTTCCAACAGCTTTGGCGCGGCCCGCTTCACTGGAGGCTATGTGTGAATTTGACTATCATTCACTAGGTACGAAATATCACTTTTGTCCCCACTAGTGGCCACCAGTGGATTTCCTCGCTGACTATAAGTAGCCTGTCCCTCCTTCTTCTTTACATATATTTCTTCATGCTCAAAGAGAACATACTTGTTCTTATACAAAAATATATACTTTCGCTCTGTTGACTCTCCTTACCTTGTGGTGGGTGTCGAATTCCCCACACTTTTGTTGATTCCTACTGACTTCACAACAGTGTAGCATCGCCCGCGAAAAGATGAAGGAAGTCGACATCATCAACAAAGTACGCAACCATCTCGCCAAGATGCATGTGACTCAGGTTGGCCTCAAGGGGAAGTTCTACGTCGTGTGGCTTCAATTTAGAGACTTCAAGGATGCAAAAAAGGTCATCACGGATGCTGGCAGAGGTCAAGTCACCTGGCATTCTGCACCGAAGGTCAAGAAGCAGTCTGAGCTCGCCCAAGGGGAACGTCCGGAGCGAGACAACCCAGATGGTTGGGCAGCACACATCGTTACCGACTCCACACTGCAACACGGCGCAGACGTCGTTGCCCTCTTAGTCGGACCTACATATCCCGCCAACAAGTACATCGCTGAGGAGATGCCAGCTGTTGCGAACGAAGGCGATCAGCTCAAGTCGCAGTTGGTCTATTATAGGATCCGCCATGAAGTCGATACGACAAAGAAGCTCATCAACGCGTTGGACAAGCTACTTCCCAACGTAATTCTACATCTATCTTCACTCATCTTTCACCAATAGATGGCCAGCACTACCACAGGACATTGGCACACAATTGCCACATAGTGATAGTCACTTGGTGTCATATGTGAATTTGACTACCCTTCACCAAACATGCCTTCACCAGGGGCCTGGGGCTTCACTGGCTACAACACCCAATTGTCACATACCACAAATCGGTCATTCCCATGTGTGAATTGAACCATCCTTCACTAGGTGCCAAAATCACTTTGATGGCCACTAGTGGCATTCCTCGCTGGCTATAAGTAGCCTGTCCCTCCTTCTTCTTTACATATATTTCTTCATGCCCCAGAGACCACTCTGAACACACTGATTCAATACAAAAAAATATATACTCTCTCTCTCTCTCGACTCGAGATCGCTGGTTTCAAATGGTCGTTGACCCCCAACCAGCACGATTTTATCTTCAAGTACTGTCGAGCGATTCACAATGGGGTTGCAATCCTCCAAGGCCCTGCTGGATCAGGGAAAACTACCATAATTAAGACAACTGTGGAAGTTTATGTCAAGCGCGGACTCAAGGTCGCTGTCGTAACGGAGGCAAATTCCCCTGCGGATCAAGTGGTCGAGGCTGTGGCGGACCCTAATTACATCGTTGTTCGGTTACATTGCTTCGGTAAGCAAGTCTGATCGTGGCATCTGACCATAATATTAATCCATCCCTAGGGCTTGAACGACGGACCATGATCAAGCATTCTCGGAAAGACGCCAAGTTTCCTTTGAAGTCGGCAGACCCTGAACCAGAGCCAGAGCTCGGTCCCGACTCTGAGGTCGCACAATACGAGAAACCTTGGGTCGAATCTTTGGATGCCGAGAATGGGAACGACGCAGAGCAAGAGCCAGTCGGACAGTCTGATGAAGAAAACCCCAAGAATGCCACGCCAGTCGTCGAAGAAGTCACCGACTCTGCCAACGAGTGGAAAGACGACGCTGCCGATGAAGACAAAGACCCAGCTGACGGTTGGAAAGATGAGGAGACGAAGATCATCTTCACTGACATGTTGATCAACCTGGATCTTGGACAATACCTCAAGGCCAAGGCAATCATGTCCCCCAACGACCCGAAAATGAAGATGATCAACTCGGTTCTCTGAAACTATATAAAAATACCTCAAGGCCAAGGCCATGATGTTCCCCGACGACCCAAGAATGATGAAGACGGTCAACTCCGCCCTCTGAACGTGGATCCTCAAGGTCACCGGAGTAATCAAGAGAGACCCAGGAGCAAAGAAGGTCAACGGAATTCTGGAGAAATTGTTGAATACCGACGCCTTCCAGAAATTCATGACGTTACACCTCGAACCCAAGGTACAAGAGCTCAATCGCGCCGAGTGGGCTGAGTTTAGTGCGTGGACTCATGTGCCAGCTTGTTTGTCTCGAAGGCCACCGACGTCACCGTCTGCACGATTGCCCAGCTAGCCAATGATTGGTCAAAAGATGTGCATTTTGATGTCCTTATCGTCGACGAAGCCACCAAGATCACCGAGGCGCAGTTGGTCCAAATCTGGCGCAAATGGGAGACAAAGATCTTCATGATTGGCGACCACAAACAATTGGGTCCCACCTCTCTGACCAAAGCGAAACAGAACCCTTTTGTTGCTCAGCTGAAGATGTCGCCGTACGTCCGATCCATCGAGAACAACCATCCCTCTCATCTCTTGAGGGAAGTGATGCGGATGTCAAACGGCTTTGAACAGATTTGCAGCGATCTGTTCTATGATGGCCAACTGAAGCCAGGAAGTTCAACTGGGCTTCATACTGACGCGCGTAGGATGTCAAGAATCTGGCAAGAAAAGATGCGTTCGCTCTACCCATCACTCAAGAAAGAGCCAGAGGGTCGTGTATATCCGGTCTTCGTCAATATCACTTCGCAATCAGCACAGGAGCCAGCTGGTGGGACGTCGCGAGTCATTATGTACAATGCATCCGCTGTGGTCGACCATGTCATTGAATTTGGCAGGAGGAGATGCTTTCGCGTTACCCATCTCTCAAGAAAGAGCCAGAGGGTCAAGTATTTCCGGTCTTCGTCAACATCACTTCGCAGTCGGAACAAGAGCCAGCTGGAGGCACGTCCCCAGTAAATATATACAATGCATCCGCTATGATCGACCATGCCATTTGGGTTGTCGAATCCAGAATAGCCCAACCTAACCAGATCGGCATCGCAACCCCATACGCCGGACAAGTCGCTATGTTCTTTCACATACTCAACGAAATCCTTCCGAAAGCGAAGCCCGAGTACGAATGGGCTACCATTCGTATTGGGTCAACGGATTGGTGGATGGGAAGACAGGCCGAATATATGATCCTCGACCTTGTCCGTGCCTCCAACGATTACGGCGAGCTTGGGTTTATGGCCGATGGTCGCCGTCTGAATGTTAGTCTTTCGCGACAAATGCAAGCCTTGGTCATCTTTGGGGATCAAGACTGCGTAAAGACCTTGGAGACAGGAGATGAGGTTGGCGATCGAGGCAAAACCAAGAGCCGCAACCACGAGAACCGTTACTTCATGAGAATGGTGGAATGGATCAAGAAGAAAGGCCGTCTCGTCGATGTAGATGCGCGCTCCCTATCCCAACAATACATTAAGCTAACAGAAACTCCCGCCGCCTCCCCCTCCGCGGGCTTCGACCCTGTGCCAGATGGTCCTGTCGATTTATCTTCTCAGTCTACATGGGCTGCTGCTCCTCCTGTTGTTCAGCGTACGCCTGATGTCGGGGGATGGTAGAGAGGGTGAGACCACGGATGGTTGTCAGAGGCGGGAATGTCGCTCTTCTCAGTAGCCTGCAAGTAGGTAGACAATACGTTGCTCAAGCATGAGAATATACGCAGATACTCAACATAGATAAGCAATTCGCAAGCGTTTGTAATAGTCCAGTGCACATCGTGAGCTACGTCAACAGTGACAATAATCGAGTGATAACCACTTGCGCCGTTAGGAATCGAACCCAATACAATTAAACACCACCAGCGAAAATGCAGCTTGGTAGATACTTACCCTAGCTACACTATGCAACTTGCTTTCTGGTGACCAGGCGGGGATCCTTTCGTGGCCTTGGAGCCGATTCACATCAGTCTCGCTCGTTCTTTGCTTGCTTCCCAGTCGTTCCGACCAAAATTTCCCAGTCTTCCTAGCAGCAGAAGCTTTCTGCAGCGAAGACTCGTGCTTCTCTCAATCAATTCTTGCTACAATGACCATCATCATGATTGTCTCCTGGTTGTTCTCGAGACCCGGAAGTTATGTCTCTGCTGCTTCAGTTCGCGCCAGCTCGTTACGTTATCATTTATGAAGACTGAGCCACTACAATTTCTACCCTGGTAAAGTTGAGCGGGGACTCTACTCTCGTGGCAAGAGGATAATATTTCTAGGGTCATTGTCCAGGTTTTCTGAAATACACCCACACCAAAGCCTACCATAACAGTAGCAATCGTCACCGTCACCAAAGACATCAGCTTCACCTCTTGCCAAAGCCTTCCGCAAGAAGCCAGCAGTCACTCTCCCACATCATCCTACACTACCGAAGCAAGTGCATCTTAACACGACGAAGCTTAGTAAGAAGAACTTGCCTATCGTTACCAGCTAGACTTCTCTGACTTTGCTCGAATTCCTCTTAGCCCTAGCCCACCAGCCTCGGAACCAGCCACGGAAGCCTCTAGCAACTCGACCTACGAGGAAACTACCCCAGACGAGTCTGAAACACCAGCTCACAGTACTTCTGTACCTACTCGCTACACCCAAGTAACCATACCTCCCTTGCGTCCCGGAAGGGAAGGTCCTTACCTTGCTCCGGGAAACTCATGACAATAGTGGTCACTGGGCTAAAAGCTGGTACCCTAGCAAGGTTGCGGAGATACTACTGGCTGGACCAAGCACAGGATGTTGAACGATATATTGCGGGCTGCCTTGAGTGCGTGAAGCATGGGCCTGCTACGAGATCTCAATCCTTATCGCCACAGTGGGACTGGCGGTTAGCCGATCGCATAGCATGGCGTTTTTGCATAGAGGTACTTCGATTGCAAGGTTATATCTCATAGCAGGGCAATATCGCATTGAGGAATGCGATGACCAGGGAATTCGTGGCTTGATGGGAGCTCGATTTCTATGGGCTTCCCACCAGTTTTGGGCTCTTCATTCGATTCCATCTCATTCAGAGGCATAGCTTTCCTTTCCTCACATCGTATTTGGATTGCACCACTTCGTCGGATCTACTATACCGCACGCACTCCACTAACCTTTATACACCGCGTTACTCCAAAAGAACCGCCTACCGTAAAGATGGTCAGCACTCGCATTTCTGGAGCTGCCCCATACTCCTAAATGTGCTTAAGTCCTCCAATGGAGGCCCGTCGTCCGAGAAATCGGCATCAAAGGCCTCGTCGGCCAAGAAAGGGGCTAAGATCATCATCGCGGTCCCTCGTGGTGATATAAAGATGACTGACAAGGCTTATCGCAGAAGGCAGTCGCAAATTACATTCGACTAGCCTTCGGATCCAATGATTCCGAAGGTCTCTATTCAGGGCACTCTTTCCGTCGGGGTGCAGCCACCTTAGCCCACATGGCCAGTCTCAGCGCGAAACCACATGCCTGCACGAGCATCTTCGGTCTCAATCAATGCTAGTGCTGACGATTCTCGTCAGGGACGGCCTCGTTGTTTGGGCTCTTTGGAAGTTTTTCTAGCACTAGGAGGACTACATATGCCTGTTCAGGTAGCTAGCCCCGGTGTTGAAACCCAGCAACAATATCTACACGATTTTAGCTCTTTAGTGACTCTATATGATGACAGGTGAAGGCTACATCCAAATTTGTAATATCAAGTCCTCCTAGTCCAATCGTCACATTGCTAACTGCATTTAGTCCACTTAGCCACTTTCTACTACATTCACCAAGAGACAGTTATGTAGAGGAACAGAGGGTCGGAAGCCGGTTGGAGTTCTGGCCCTCCTTATGGAGTTGTCTTCTGTTACTATTTGGAGAATACAGCGAGGCACTTTTCAATTGACTGTTCTACCAGCGAAGGGAACAACTGCCGCAATGATGATGAAGATTACATGGGCAAGGACTGAAACAACGATCGCAACTCGCCAGCTGTGAATATACGGGAAGGTGAGCCGATTCAGCAAGGACTGTATTAAGCCCAGGACTATAATAAAACCGAATGACCGAAATCAGTTTTTAGTATGTCGTTCAGTATCTTGTTGGTTATGCTTCACTAACGAGAATACAGTGAGATATACCAAAATGCATTTCTCAAAGGGCAAACCGAAAGGATTGATGAGGCTTTTGATACTGCCTGTGGTTTAAGAATATCTGGATGACGCTACTAGTGAGAGCATTTGCATAAGTCACGTCGAATGATAATATCGGAGGGTCAAATTACAAGACAAGTGCTCAGTGGAGGATGTTAGCTCCTATAACAGTAAATAGGCAGCGATTCAAGCGATTTTCCGAGACCTATTGGGGAACAAACCTGATGGCTCAGTGTCAGAGTATTGCGAGGAACAGTTGGAGGTGGATGTTGGTGTATCGCATGCAGACGCAACTACATCTCGAAGGACTTATTTGGTACCTTCTTCGAGATTGCTGCCTATGCGGTGAGCGACGAGCATGTCGAACCATAGCTCATGCTTGAATGGAGCAGTATTGAATAGCTAATTCTCGATAGAGCAAGGCAGGACGGTTAGCCAAAGACTGCTCGAATTGGTCGAGAAGGATCTATCGCCCCCTGCTGGTCATTGACCAACCAATAGTGTGACAAATCACAACACGTATTCAGATTGGAAATGATGACTGTCTACTACGGGCAACGGGATGAAAATAGGCTACGGTGGATCACTATGAATATCGTTGTAGCATGTTCGAACGTACGTAGGTATGGCTTCCTAGCTACTATAGCAGGGTACGCTTGATTGCGATTAACTACGACTGAACGCGTTCCGAACCACTATGACAATATCGAACTTGGGCCCCTTGAATTTCCTAATCTCATCTCAAAGACTACCAAACGATGTCTTTTGTCGCCTCTACCCATTGAGCCTTTGGATCCATTGCCTTCTCCGCACTGACAGCCTTTGCTTTCCCAACTTGCGAAGTCTCCGTGTCCACAGGCTTCGTGTCCTTGACTTTCGAACCAACTCCCGAGCCAATGTTTGCGGTAGACTCTACAAGATTGGCTGTCTCCTTCTCCTCTTCGCTTGCCGCGACACTGTGGAAGATGCTTTCCCATTGTCCAACCTCATCTTCTGATGATATCTCACGTAGTTGTGCATTGGTCTGGTCAACAATCGCGTTGAGCCGATACAATTGGCTTTGGAGCCTGACCAATTCTACCTTGTACTTGACGTCCTGTGAAGCTTTTTCTTTGAGGGCATCCACCATTGGGTTAAACATGACGGCGGCATGGTGGTGGTACTCCGCAAAACCCCGTGTAACGATATCGAAGCATGGCTTGATAAGCTTGCAGTCTTTGCTTTCTTTCCCTATACTCAAAAAAATTAGTCGCCCGTTATTTCTCCCAGGATAGAGGCATCAAACTCACTATTCACGTCCTCGACAGCGTCCGCCGTGTCGAGAAGCCGGTTGAATATTGCATTAACCTCATCCGCATCTTCGTCTCTCGCGACTTCTCCGATGATCTTGTGGATATATGTCCACATAGGCGAGTTTATGATCTTCTGACCTGGATCATCCGCGGCGATAGTCGCTTTTGTATTTTTATATTTGATCTGAGCGAGCTTAATCAGCATGTTGGTGAAGACAGGCATTTCCTCGTCTTCCCAGTCGTCGGTAGGATCTGCTGCTTCTTTGGCAGCGGCAGTTTGCAAGGCGGCTTCCTTTAGCTCATCAATCTTTTTTTGGAGATCTGTATAAACCTGAAACTGTGGTCTGACTTGCTCTATCAATGCACCTCTCTCTTGTCCTTTGGGAAGTGCTAGGATCTCCGCTTGGAAAGGCTCCAATTTAGCCCACAAGGCGTTTCTACGCTTCCTGAGGTCTCGAAGTGTCTCCATGATCAAATGGTCTGAAAAAGTGGTATTTGGAAAACTGGTAGCAACTTCGACTTGGGAACTGAGATTAGAGGCTTCACCTGCTATCGGGCGAGGCGAAGCGGTTCTCTGTAGCTGCTCGACTTTGCTCCGAATCTCATTGTAGACCCTGAGATCTGGCAAGATTTGCTTTCTTAATGCATCTCTCTCCTTCCCTTTGGAAAGTTCTTTGAACTTCGCATCGAGAGGCTTTATCTTGGCGTGCAAGGCTTCTCCACGCTGCTTGAGCTCACGAAGCGTTTCCATAATCGAGTGATCTGAATGAGGGTCAGAAGAGGATAGATGTGATAGAGAAGTATAGAGGTTGATGGAAGGTGTGTGGAAGGAAGTTGTGGAAGGTGAGTGAAAGAAAGTAGGTGTGTCAAGTGAGTGACTAAATGAAGTGAACGTGAAAAATTAGTTAGTGGAAATTAGCTTCGAAAATCCGATGACTCACCTCGAAATCTTTGTTTTGTAAAAATAGGAGGCTCTAGAATGAGGCACCGAGCTTTCAAAAGGAAGATATGTTTTGGTGTGAAAGCGGTACCCTCAAGGGCACCGCGAGAAGCGAATGATTTGATGTGAAAGCAGTACCCTCAAGGGCACCGCGATGATGAGGCAACGAGGTTTAGAAAGATGGACGATATTTTTTAGTTGAATGTTGATCCTCATGGGGAGCAACGACGAAGTAGACGAATGTTTTTAGTTGAATGTTGAACCTCATGGGGAACAAGAAAGAAACAGAATTTTGCAGTGGCGTGCAGTCCCCCCAAGGGAGACCGCGATGATGGGGTGAGGAGGAAAGAATACAGAGTGTGAACACTTAAAATATCACGACACTAGCGTCGAGCTAGTGTCAGGCTAGTTCCCAATTCACGACAGTCAGACCACAATAGAGCTAGAGCATGAGCAGTTCAAATGAGGCTTACTCAGATATAATTACACCCAAAAAGGCCCTTGGAGGGGATGGAAGTGTTCCAAATCCCATTCTCTGCTGGTCATAGCCCCCATGAGCGTCTCAGAGCTTGCACATCTTCCGGAACCGACCACTCTCGACTCGGGCCTTTCCCCCATTCTTACTGCACTCTTCACTTCCGTAGACCCTCACAAACATCACAAACGTCAGACAATCTCCCCCAAGCTCGCCTACATTCACATTTATTCTCCCCAAGCAACTCTTTGCGATCTGGGCTTTTCCCGCCTTCTTACTTCATCCTTCACTCCTCTACCCTAAATTCCTTTCAAAAATCACATCGTCTCGCCCAAACCTGCTCATATCGACAGTCATTAATCCTTAATCCAACTCTTTTGACTCCAGTTTTTTCTCGAATTTTTCTTCCCCCTTCACTCAGCTCCCTTAAAATCCTCTCAAACATCATATCATCATCCCCAGACTCGCCCACATTCGTCCTCATCCTCTCCTAAACAACCCCTTTCAACTAGGGATTTTTTCCGTAATCTCTCTTCACACTCCATCTCTCTTTCTTGAAATACTCTCAATTATATATCATCTCCTCCAAACCCGCCCACATCTACATCCGTTCTCTCCCTCCCAAGCCACCAAAAAAGGAGCAGTCAGCCACAACAGCCGTTAAAATGGCGGGGCCGATGCCTCACACAGCGGCAAGAAGTGCGGCAGCTGCGGCGCGGTACGTCCATATTTTCATAGCTCGATACCGACGTTCTACTGCTATTTGAGCCTGCTCTAGAGGCTGATAAGACGTTGGGTGGTGAGATTTGCCGCAGGGCGATGCCCGATGAGAGGGTCGGAGAGTAGGGAGGAGGGAGGAAAAGGGGGGTTATAGGAGTCGTTCAGTGGATTGTTCAGGGAGAAAGTTCCTTTGCGTGGGGGCGGTTGAGGATTATGGGTTTACTATGAGCGGTTTTCTAGGGGTAAAGACTGTAACCCAACCTCGAAGTCCCAAAGAAATGAAAGCTTTTTTCTACGAATTAGCAAGTCACAGCGTCATGTGAGTCTGACGAATATTTGATGTGAAGGAGAGCAATACGTGAAGGAGAGACGGTCGATGCCAGAGACGCAGCCGAGACTTACCGGAGCGGAAGTACTGAAGAACCGCCAGATCTTTTCAAGCATCCCTCCGACGTCTTACCCCCTTTTTTCTGGAAAATTAACATCGCTTGGAAGATGTCGTGGTCCCCATGACATCAAATGTGACATACTGCAGCGCATTCCCCAGGTCGACAGTTCTTTGGCGTTGAACGTAACGCTTATTCAGTTGATAAGCAAGATACGCCCACTACCTCGTCGACAAAGCTTTCAAAAGTGACGACATGGGTAAGGGAATACAGTGGCGCTATAGGATTCTTGGTTTGCTGGTGCAGCTTCTCGTTGGAGATCGGGGTCAATGATCCGTTCTTGGTGTAAGGCATCACGACTTTATAGAAGTCACCCTGGTTAGATGCTAGTTGCCAGAAAAGGGTTGCTTCGTACTATACTCTGAGTTTACAACCAGACGATCGTTGAAACGCCATTTCAAAGCCAAGTCATTGACTCAGGAAGTCCTGCGAGCGAAGGCTGGCCACGGCGATGCAGATACGTACCTTTACGAAACCCGTTCGCATATGATATACTGTCGAAATGGCGGCAGGGTTGGAGATGGGAGACCCTGTTCGGTCCAAATCGCACTGAAGATATACCTACCTATAAATGGGGCTTCAGTCATTACAGTGTTAAAGTGACCGTGGATCGCAGGGACTTGAGCTATTAGCAGGCTTGTACCGCTGGGAATCTCGTGCCAGGCATATATATAGTTCATTCATCAATCCTTGAGATAGTAGGCTGTAGTGGCAGATGAGCTGCAAAGATATGTAAAATTGGAGCAACGAGGGGGCCAACCAGACGTATATGAAGTGGGGAAACAACACGTTTCACATAGATTTGCGTTCCCTAGTTACTCTATTGTAAGCTCGCAACTCAATAAAAGTAATACCGAGAGGCCCGACAAATCGCAGTTGCGAAAAACTGTTTTGGATCTTAGTTCTGGTTCTATTCAAATTATCTGAGGTATTCTTGCGGCATCGAAAGTTGGTCCCAACCACAATCAACTTGTACAAACATGAAGTAAAGTAAATAACTGGTCAACAAACAGACACGTCGGTTAAATGGCGCTAGATTTTCTCGCGGCAGGATTCGCCACTTTCCACGACCGGGTCGACCCTTCCATTCCGATCCACACCATCGTTTTTGGGGTCGGTCGTCTCGGATAGAACGAAACACTGCCTCGACCAATCAGACGTCGTGATGTGCTGCCTCTACATACAACACACTGCTTGAACTAGTCCTTGGCAGACAGTCGGGCTCTCTGTAGACCTTGCAGGAAGAAGGAGAAGAAGAATAGTAGAAGGATTCTGAGAGAGGAGAGCTCTGTCTTGGCTACGCGCGCCCCGAAGCTGCCATTTCCTTATTGTCTGTCTTTCTGCCCATCGATACCTTCTCGTTAGGCATCGCTTTCATTTCGCTGTACAATCTATCGTCCTCTTCCGAGTCTGTATCTCTTGCTTGCGGCAGTGGCGAAATGACCCTCTTCTTTTCCTTTCCTTCGACTCTGTTCTAAGTCACTGTCAAATCCTTTGCACTCGTTCCTGCTAGCGACCAACCTTCGGCAACGCGCCAGTACTTCTCTTCGATTCCGCTATGATCCATTTGACATGGAGTCAACCAATTTTGCTTGTGGTCTCAATCACACTTGTGCTGACTAGCAATCACGTGGTTAATGGTGCTCCGGCTACTACTGAAGCCAGTTCCAATTCACAATCACAAACACCTCTTCCTACGCTGTTCAAGGCCACTGATGTCGTGGGGCACGAGATATATTATGTGGGATCCGTAGGGAAAAATACATTGGGATTCCCAGACACGCATCTTCTTGGTACTATCGAACCTGTAACGACAACGAACTCGGCTGGCTTCCCCGTTGTCGGTTTACTTGAACCCTCTCCAGCTCAGCGCAGTATGGCAACTTTAGTGCCAGTATCCGTGATACCTACGCTGTCGTCTCCACCACCAAGCTTCGCTTTCACAACTGTAGACACAAATAATCGTTCTGTTGTCAACCTGGGTCAGGTATTCACCAGGGAAAATGGGAGTACTTCGACCGCCGTCATAATGAGTGGTGTTTCGACTTCTCATCTCACCACAGTCAATTCTCAAGGTGCTACCGTCTTGAAGACTCTGGGGCTATTCACCGGACCAAATGGCAGCGTGGTCACTAGTGCTCTATCTTTCGTGACGTCGCTCGTGCCAGCCACTTCTATCGCGGGCAAACCTTCCCTGATTGCTTCGATAACGACTAGCTACCAAAATTTAACTACAGGTATTTCGGGCACAACTACTGGCCCTAATGCCTCACTGAATGTAACTGTTCATCCAAGTATTACAAGGGTCAAACCAGCCATGTCTGCGGAATCATTATCAACGAACAGCAGCTTACTACGAAGCCATCCAAATGCTCCGTTCCCAACCTCCAACCAGACGATCACATCGAGGTCCGTTGACACTCTGAGGGTTGCTATGGTTTCTGTGAATTCTACAATGCCATCCCCGTCGTTGCAGCCGCTAGGTACTCATGGAGCACTTGTAACTCAAACGAGTTCAGCGACAGGGCAGCCACTGGCTGGAAATACATCAGCAGTCCCCGGTTCGCAAAGCGGCCTTTCATGGTCTTACGTCGCTGGTGGATCGGCCCCCACTGTAGGCTTACTTACATCCAAAGGAACAATAACGACTGCCGGGAAGAGCGCGATGCCAAGTGAAGGCCAAGCTTCTTTACCAACGTCAGTAACTACAGGGAGTAATTCGACAGCTAGTGGGGATGTTTTTCTGGCTATCCAGTCGGATGCGGCACTGGCAGCAAATCTGACTATTGCGTTATTGGGGCAACAGGTGCCCACCATTACTACTGTTCCTCCAGGAATGGTCGTACAGAGTATCACGACGAGTACCAAATGCTCGCATGCCTTCGCGATGGCAACTACAACATCATCTGGTAGTACTGTTACTAGGGTTGTTCCAAAAATTTGTCACAACGATGCTGCGTTCCTGCTATTCGGAGGGGCCGCGATCCCATTGCTGTGTACAAGAGTGCTTAGCTTGCTGGGGTTTCTTCTTAAATATATTTGTGATCCAAAGACAGGGGCATTAGTTGGAGTTGACGACATCACCGACTCGCCTCCGGATCCCCCTGCTGGCGGAGGTTCGTTGGAGGATCCGACCCCAGATCCGAAGGACAACCCACAGAGCGAGGGTAATGAGCCAACCAAATCTCAGGACTCATCAGATCGTGCATCTTCCACAAGTTTTCCTTCGTCCAGAAGTTCCTCTTTCACGAGCCGATCATCTTCGACAATGACGACCTCAGCATCTAGCGCTGCGGCCAGCCCGTACTACCTTTTCGGTGGCGTTGGTGACGAGGATGAGGTCTCTGACCTTCTAGGGGCGCTGAACTCCAGATATAAAGCACTTCAGCCTGCAGTTGGCTCAACACCCATGAGCGGAGCTGATTGGGTGAACATTAACCTTACTGCTAGCGACGTGGCGAATCTTAGTTCCAATCCAGACGTTCTCCTCCTTGCACCATACGTCAGTCTCTCGAAACCTGCTGTAACCGGCAACGAAGTCTATACCTCAGCATCTTTCAGCACCTTATCTAAATATCCTTCATCTACGTTATCTACCTTCGCTGACTCGTCTGCTTCCTCCGAAACATCATTTCCTTCTGGGAGGGTAGGACTAAGTAAGAGAGATCCTGGAAGCTATATTCTAAAACAGTTTGGACGGGACGGCAAACCGTGTCCGCGTGACCTTGCCGTGATATCTTGGGGGCCTGGGGTCGTCGCTGTGATGAATTATCCATACGTGTTCGAGGTGTCTCAAGGGGAAGGGACTTGGGCTATTCTCGTGAGCAGCGGCATAGGTAGGCCTCTTTCATTCCCTTTCTTTCAATACTTCATCATTTCAACTCTTCTCTTTTCTCATCTTCATTTTCTTCTCTTTCTCTCTAATTATCATTGCCGCTCACATCTCTACTAGAGTCCCGTCATGTAGACTTCAAAGGCAATTGGGGGGCCGACAGTCCCCGAACCAACATCGACCCCAACCCTCTTAATGTGCCTGGTATGTACCCTGGGGGAAGCCGTGATATTGGCGGTACCTGTTACGTAAGTATTACCTGACGTCAACCCCTCTGAACCAGATAATGAGTCTTGAGACATGTCTTGGGAGGCTTACTTTCTCGGCGTTTTTTTAAGGCTCGCTGTACCCCCTCAAACAGGCAAGACTGACACCAATGATCCAGGCGAGCAAAATCTGTGGTCGAGTGAGCGGAGTGGCAAAGCAAACAACGATTATTCCAATGACAGCTCAACGTTTAGGCCCACAATGGCTCATTGCCGTTTTGCACAAGATCCTCTCCGAGATACCGCTCCGACGTCAACAGAGTCCACCGCAATGTCTTCCCGGCAAGACCGTGGTGGTGATTACGTCTGACTACGACGTGACTGACAAGGAATACGAGTTGAGCTTCGAGCAACAAGATTATGCCAAGTCGATGATGCGCAATGCTATCAAAGCTATCCAGGACTTAGGCGTAATCTTGATTACTTTAGCGGGTGATGAAACGGGCGACATTACTAACTCTTTCGTTTCTAATAACCTTCCGCAAGCCTTAGCTTCGGAGAGCTCTCTGATAAGGGTCGGTTCCGTCGACAAAACTGGTAAGATGACGCTCCAATCCAAAAAGGGCGATGTATACATGGTCGGCCAAGGTTTCCTTTGTGCGGAGCCTAGTTTCCTCCCGGCTCCCCTAATGACCCAAAATAAGGTAGGTATCTACACCATTAATGGTCTGTCATCTCTTCTTCTAATTTCATAACAGTACATTGATAATGCCATTGGAACCGCTGGCGGTGAGTCTCCTAAAATTCGAGTCCCGATGCAGTGAAGGCTACAAGACTCGGCGCATATACTTTGGCTCAAAGTCGTATTTTATTGTCTATTGGCTGACCTCTCTACCCTGCTTCTTGAACAGCCGCTGCAGCTTTCGCCGGGCTTGTGCTTTACGATCTAGGCAGATCAAACCCTCCTTTCGAGCTTGGAGATGATGTCACCCAGTATCAAGCTAAAGCCTTTGCTTACTACACTACCGAGGGCAAAGGAAGTTATACTCGCGCTGGGGGCAACGCTCTGGTAGGATGGAATGGTCTCGACAACTCTGACCCTGCCGAGTGCTCTGCCGCTTATCAAAAAAGAGACGGCTCGGATGACGGATCGTGTGAGCTGAAACCGAGCACAGCCATACCAGCAACCACAGTCACCGCGAGCTCTCTCAAAGTCGCCACACCAACAAACTCCAATGGTAGCCTCCTGGGGCTGGGAGGGCTAATCGTGAGTGCTATAGCAGCCGGGGAAGCCACCGGAGAGGTCGCCAGTGCAACACGGGCTGCAGGGCTGACGCAACAATCATACTTAACTTCCACAGCTCCAATACCGACCTCCAGCACCCTGGCCTGCACACAAGTCTTTTACTACCCTGAAGATGGTGCCGATTCCTTCGTCTGTCAATGCAGTGACAGCACCTGGAATCATTTTCGGAATGTCGATTTTTATTCCGTATGTCCAAGCCAAGTATCGATCGTTAGTCTCACTGCCGCTACACCCTCAGCAACGGTTCCTCCCGGCGTCTCATGTTCTCTTGTCGTATTCGGACCTACCACAGTAGATTACGGTGATTTCTGTGAATGTAGCAACAGCATCTTCTGGAGCGGCGGCTGCCCGATCGATGTCGCCACGACGACGACATTCACTTTCAGCAGACCCCCTGCTAGTGTCACGGCGGGGCTGACGAACAGAGCCTACGTGACGTCGAGCCCAAACCCGAGGCCAACCTCAAGCCCGAGCTCGGTCAAGGGAAGCTGATGGAGCGGCCTAGGCCCCATGGTGAGGTGTTCGAGCCAACTTGCAATTGGAGCCCTGCTTGTAGGGTATATGCTCACCCCAAGCCGGATAGGAACAATATGTGTCCGGATCAGGTGGCTGTCATTGCTTAGGGATATAAAAAATGGGCTGCGAGGGGCGGACCATTCAATAACATAATCACATTCAGAAGCCTAACGCGAAGGCAAAGCATAAACAAGGGGAAGAGGTGTAATCCCCGAAAGAAGGGTTGAGGCCCGGCAATGGGAGCTCTGACATAGAAGTAGGTACTAGATAGGCCTCCATTCGTGGACACGGCGCGATTGAAAGGGACATTCGATGATATATTGACACAATTAATGGTCCCAGCAGCGTTAGAATCCATCAAATGACGCCTTAGCCGATTGAAGACTAGCGGGCTCGCCTTGTCGTGTTTGGCAGGCCGCAGATCGCGTAGCGGTATTCACTCTAGACCTAATTGGGCATAATGCCTTGGCCACCATCTCTCGTGGCTTGGCACCCAAGCGAGATCTTCCACAACCGCAACCCCACTAGCAATTTCGATACACCTTCAGCGGTCTACCTCACAGAATTCAGACAGCACCGCAACCATGACTTCTGTACCAGGAGCCTCTGTGTCCAAGCGAAGGAAGTTTGTGGCCGACGGTGTCTTTTACGCCGAATTGAATGAGTTCTTCCAGCGTGAGCTGGCCGAGGAAGGATACTCTGGTGTCGAGGTCCGCGTCACGCCGACTGTGACTGATATCAGTACGCCCTCTGTTCCCCACCCTTTCATGTTCCCTTTATCTCTATCCTAAAACTGACCATCTATTCATTACAGTCATCCGCGCAACACACACCCAAGAAGTCCTCGGCGAGCAAGGGCGCCGCATCCGCGAACTGACCTCCCTCATCCAAAAGCGCTTCAAGTTCCCCGAGAACTCCGTCTCCCTCTACGCCGCCAAGGTCCAGAACCGCGGTCTCTCCGCCGTCGCCCAGTGCGAATCCCTCCGCTACAAGCTGCTCAACGGCCTGGCCGTCCGGAGGGCCTGCTACGGTGTACTGCGTTTCATCATGGAGAGCGGCGCGAAGGGATGCGAGGTGGTGGTCTCCGGGAAGCTGAGGGCCGCCCGGGCTAAGAGCATGAAGTTCACCGTACGTTCTTTTTTTCTGTCACTTGCACCGTAGTCGTGCTGTGGGCGAGAGCCATGCTAACGGGGAACGATTCAAGGACGGCTTCATGATCCACTCCGGCCAACCGGCCAAGGACTTCATCGACTCCGCAACCCGCCACGTCCTCCTGCGCCAGGGCGTCCTGGGCATCAAGGTCAAGATCATGCGCGGGTCCGACCCGGAAGGCAAATCCGGCCCGCAGAAATCCCTGCCGGACTCCGTCACCATCATCGAGCCCAAGGAGGAGCAGACGGTCGTGCAGCCCATGAGCCAGGACTACGGCGCCAAGGCCGTCGCGGCGCAGCAGGCGGCCGAGCAGCAGCGGTTGAACGAGCAGCAGGAGCAAGGTGGGGAGGAGGGCAAGGAGGACTACGGTCAGGAGTAGGTTCGGGGGGGTTTGCAGAGAGGGAGAAAGCCGCGGTCCTGTATCTTAGCATGCTGGTACATTACCGTCAGAATTGAAACGCTGCAACCGACATATTATCCCTGTAGTAGAGCTGCCTTGGCGGGAATATAGGAGGGTAAAGTCCTGCTCGCACATTTGCGATCTTCGTTTAATGCCCAAACGGAGGCGCATTGACGCCGAGCTTCTAATTGTGCTAAGCAATTCATTGGCTTTCAAGAGGATAACAGCAGAAAAATATGCTAGGTAGTCAGGAGCTAGCACGTAAGCTTGTGCTCTTCCATGTGATAAGTTGAGATGTAAAGGCAACGGTATATCGCGCGGATGGTCACCTTCTTTGGATCGTTTGGAGGGGAAGTCGCGGCGCACAGAACAATACGATCAATGATTTATTTAGGTATCTCCTCAATGCGTCTAAAGAATCCTGCCAGCTATAGAAAACAAGCTGCTTCGGCAATCCACAGCCTAAGGTGACGTCGCCATGGCATCTGCCACACTCCCTGCCGCAGTCGTCGCAAAATACCTCACATCCACGTCCTCATCTTGTTGTAATTTTTCCAGATTCGGTAGGATTTGCTGCTGGATGAGATGTTGACCGGCAGAAGAGGGTTGCAATTTCTGACCTGACTTTTCGAGATCGAAGATGGTGCCTTCGGCAGGCAGACGCTTAAGGACGTCGATGAGGACAGCGTAAGACTTGGCCACGTTGAAGCGGATGTTTGGGATATCATCAGAGACAAGTTTGTCCATCATTGGCAGGATAGACTTTTCGATGACCTCTAAATCTATAGCCGGTGCGAGTGTCTACACAGAAAAGATTAACTCAATTGAGCGAGAATGGACGATTTCGGGTGTGCATACCGAGATAGCGAAGCATGTGGTCATTCGGTATAGGTAGTTCGGGTGCTTGCCCATAACGATGACCTTCGGAATGATGGCGTTGCTTGCCCACCCAACTCCGAAGACTTCAGTTAGCTTCTTCAGGTTTTTGGTAGCGGCTTCCCGTATCGAGAAAACGGTGTCCCCCAGCCAACTCATGCAAAGCGTGCTCAGCTTGTCGTCAAAGAAATCTTGACCAAGTTGGCCTGCGAGCAATGGGATGTACTCAATAATGGCTAACCGGACGCGCCATTGCTTGTCTTCGGCTAATTGTACAATGGCAGGGAGTAGTGACTGAGACAAAAGTTCAATACCGATGACTAATAATAGCTGCGTCAGTAACGAATGTTGCTGGGCAAAGCAAGTCAATGTACCTTTGTTGACTAGCTCGAGTTTCGAAATTATATGCAGGCGAACATCGGGGAATTCGTCTTTCAACATTTGCAAAAACATTGGAAGGAGATGTGCGATGGTCCTAAAAGTATGTCAATGGTAATTTAGAAGCAGCCAACCACGAGTTGCCTACTCTTCCTTGCCCAGGATAGGGGCCAAGCCACTGATTTGCGTTCCTAAAGCCGCTCGTACGTGTTGCGAGGTGTCAGACACCAAGTCTTCGATGCTAGTCATTATTTCATTGAGCAGCGTATCTCGATCAATTAGTCCACAAAAGCCTGGGTCGCATTAGCTCGTCATATCCGATGCATGGAACCAGGATTTATTGACCTGGAATTTGCCCGGCTATAGCAGTGCGGACCTCAGCTTCGGTATCTTTTAGGAGCTTTACGAACGCGGGGACTAGATCCCGGGTCACTGTCTCTTCATCTACAGCTTTTGCAATCTGCGACATGCCAAAGTCAGAACTTTCTTTCACAATTCAGCCTGAATGATCCATACCTTTTCAAAGCGGTCTGCGACCATGTATCGCACTCTCCAGCTCTTGTCCTCGAACAGACTCCGCAAAGCTGTTAGAAGCGTTCCGTGACTCGTTTGTTGCTCCTTGGGGATAACCTCCGCAATTGATATTAATATTTCCACTGTTAACAACCGAACGCTGTCTTGGTCGTCACCGGCCAAATGCTGAAATAGGGGTATCATCTCTTCAATGACTATCTGTGGCGACATCTCCTTTACGAACTTCGCGAGATTGTTCGCGGCCTGCCGTCGAACCATAGGAGTTTCATCATGTACCAGCTGACCGAATTGCTGGCGGAGTCCTTCCTGAGACGGCGTTGTTGCTTTGCTGTAGGGAACGTTGTAAAGTCCAGTTGCAGAGATCTTCGAGGTGAACCAGTCGGCTTTTGAGAGGCGTACGGTGAGGGGAATGAAGTGGTCTTCGACTTGGGACTGTGAGAGCTCTCTACATATCTTGTTGAGAGATTCGACAGCCTTTTCTCGCACCAGAGGCTCTTCGATTGCGGCAAGGTTCTCTAAAGGAGATAGGAGCACGTGCCCATATTCGGGACCTCCAACGTATTCCACAAAACCTCCGAGCTCTTCACTCAACGCTGTAAGAACCTCGTCTTCATCCTCTACAGATTCTACAGCAAAGTTAACATGGCTTTGGAGGAGAGCGAGAGCCTCAGCTTTTGGCGGCACTAACCGTCAAGGAATGGTATGAGCTCATCTCTTGTGCGCTCGGCGCCTAGAGCTAGAGCTATAGTTGAGAGGCGGTGTATGGCATTGAGACGGAGAAGAACATCGTCGTGCTGGTAAGGGTTATGGATTTAGACGCCAGAACAAGAGACGTCGTAGGTAGGGGATTTACCTTAAGCTCATCGATCAGAACAGCGATGGGGAAGAGAGGATCGTTCTGCCCTTGGTCCTCCATGTCGTTCGACAACCCGATCTGGAGCTTTGAACGCTGAGGGGGTGGCCGAGTCTTCGAGGGAGGTTGTGTCACTATGGTGATTGCTCGGGCGTTCGACTCGAGTATGGGATTAGTTGCCGCTAGGTGTAGGCATTAAAGACGGTTTTTAGGAGCTATAGGATGCAGTGTCAGCTCTGCTTAAGCTCTTTTCCCGTTCGAACGCTCATCAAGGGAAGCTTGTTTGTTGAGAAGACTCAGACGATGTATGTGCTACGCTAAATCGAGGGATTCGCGCTGACCTTTTGGATTAAGAGTCTATATCACAGTGAAGCTTCAATTCAGGTCGCAGGCAATTGATGTAGACAGCGTAATTTGCAGCGTGTCGATTCATGGGGTTGTAATTGAGTTGACCCCGAACACCACAGTCTGGATGTTGTGAATGAGGCTTTACCGCCAAGCAATTTCAGCCCTACAGCCAAATGGAGTGCGTTTTGTTTCGTACTTTCATGACTCAAGCTGTCGACAAAAGCACTATAGATATTCCGAGAGCTATCCCACAGGATTCCAGTCACTATTGAGTTCTGATGTCCTGCACGTAGCGCCAACATGCCTACTATAGCTGTCGACAAGGCAGCACTCTTCGAAGCTCTTGGTCAAGAGTGGGTAAATCGCCTCAGCCACCCAAGCAACACTGTACCTGGATGCTGATCCAGCGTATTTCCAGTTACACCACAGAAGAGTTCGACGAGCTTTGTTTCGAGTTCGGTAGGTAGAGCCACGGGACACAAATGTGACGTCTTTACTGACTATTCCTAGGCATTGAACTCGATGAAGATGTACACACACATATATTTCTCACTGCCCCCGCATATCCCTAGCTAAGCTTTCGATCAGACTTCAACGAGTGACCGGCCAGTGGTTAATGGCAAACAAGAACCGGCGCAGCTCAAGATCGAGATACCCGCGAACAGGTTAGAATGGTAACAGGGTTCTGCCCCGAGGTCTTTGGCTGAAATTGTCGGGCTAGATATGATATGCTATGTTTCGAGGGAATATCATTGATGCTGAATATCTTCCGTGGAAAGCGAGATGCGCCTCAGTACACGCTGGCCCCCCCAGCAGGTGGACAGCTGGAACATCTTACAGCACACCAAGAGGTCAGTGTTCGAATCTAAGTCTACGATAATAAGAAAACAATGCTCAATTCAAAATAGACATCGAGAATACGGCCTTACGTTTCCGGGGCTATCTTACGCAATATCAAATTCACACAAGCACGATATGAGTCCTTCATTGCGTTGCAAGATAAACTGCATCAGAATTTGGCCCGACAACGGACGCTTGTTGCAATAGGGACGCATGACCTGGACACTATACAAGGACCGTTCACGTACGAGGCGTTGCCGCCCGAAAGAATACAATTTGTGCCTCTGAACCAGACCAGGTCCATGAACGCGGTGGAAATGATGAAGTTCTATGAGGTACGTACAGCATGGGTGGATACCAGGAAATTATGAGACCTGACTGTCGTTTTTAGAATGACAAACACTTGTCTCGATATTTACACATAATCAGAGATTCCCCCGTCTACCCTGTCATCCTCGACGCAAACCGAACAGTCTGCTCCATGCCCCCAATAATCAATTCCAATCACTCTAAAATCAGCCTTAAAACCCGCAATGTCTTCATTGACATAACAGCCACCGACAAAACGAAAGCGAAGATAGTAAACAACATTATCGTCACCATGTTCTCCCAATACACCTCAGAACCCTTCACCGTCGAACCCATCCAAATAAAGTCCCCACACAACCACCAAACCCGCCAAGTCCCTGATCTTACTCCCCGCGAAACTCAAGCTTCAATCTCATACATAAACTCCTGCTGCGGCCTCTCCCTCTCCGCTTCCGACATATGCTCTCTGCTGAAAAAAATGTGCTACACTGCCTCTCCATCTTCCGCATCTGAAGACCTAATAGATGTGCACGTTCCGCCTACTCGCGCAGATGTCCTGCATCAAGCCGACATAATGGAAGACGTTGCCATTGCCTATGGCTTCAACAACCTCCCTCGATCATTCCCCAATATATCAGGCACCGTCGCCCAACCCCTAGCTATCAACAAACTGAGCGATATCGTAAGGCTTGAGGCGGCCATGGCAGGCTGGTCAGAAGTACTGCCTCTCATACTCTGCTCCCATGCGGAAAACTTTGCGAACCTGAACCGCGTCGACGATGGCACTACTGCTGTCAGACTCGCCAACCCCAAAACGGCGGAATATCAAGTCGTCCGCACGTCCCTCCTCCCCGGCCTGCTGAAGACGCTACGGGAGAACAAACACCACAGCGTCCCGATCAAAATCTTCGAGGTCAGCGACGTGGCCTTCAAAGACCTCTCCCTCGAGCGCAAAAGCCGCAACGAGCGCCACTTCGCCGCCGCCTTCCTGTCCAAGAACAGCGGCTTTGAGATCGTGCACGGGCTCATGGACCGCGTCATGCTCATGCTCAAATCCGCCTTCATGACTAGCGAGGAAGGGTTGGAGGGTCAGGTTGGGGGGGAGAGCGCGTATTGGATCAACGAGCTGGACGATAAGACGTTCTTGCCGGGACATGCGGCCGCGATACATTTGAGGATGGGAGGAAAGGAGAGGATCATTGGGACCTTTGGCATACTCCATCCGAGCGTTTTGGAGAAGTTTGAGCTGAGGTATCCGGTTAGTACGTTGGAGATCAATGTTGAGGTCTTCTTGTGATGGTAGTGGGAGTGGAGAGTGGCAAGGGTTGGACGGAGACGAAACCTCCGTACATACAACTAGAATAGAACTCCATTGTCCCATTGCTAAAGAACCGTGACCATGGCGCAGCATTTAATGGGTGGTGAGTATTGCATGTGTGAATCAATCTGTCTTAAACACTGCTAATTAGGGTATCTTAAACATGACCACAAGAGAAACTGAACTCAGATGGTAACAAATGCCAATGTGTACAGACAATCCGCTCACAAAGGCCCACGCCAAGGCTAACGAAGAAGGTAAAGGGGGAAAGCAACGTAGATGCATAGGAACAAGATGAGGAGCGAATGCCGAGTCTGTACAAAACATGCTGAATGACAACAAGCGGTGCAGATGAAATTGAAGACCTCGCTGGCGCGTTGTACAGGGCTTTAGGACTCTGTCGCTACCGCGGTCACAGGTTCTTCACCAATCTCACGGTTCCGAGCTACACTTCCCCTGTTGAAGTCGACCGTCCGGAAAGCCGTCGGCATCGCACCCTGGGTTGATCCAGCCGTAGGCACCCCCTCTGCTTTTTCCCTTTCTTCGATCTCTGAGAATGGCACACTCGATGATCCAGGCAACTCTCTGTCCGGAATGAATCGCCCGGGGCTCGCTGGGCCTTCGGCCAGCATCTCCGATTGCCGGTGCTGGAGCTCGGCGAGCTTGGCGACCGGATCCCAGGCGCTCTGATCGGGCACGCCTTCTGCGGCGGGGAGTTCGCCGGCGGCATCGCGCTCCGAGCCCCAGAACGAGGGACGACGTACCGGTGCTGGGGTCACGGGGAGGGAAGGACGTTCGAATTCGGTCGGGAAGTCTGTCAATTTCATGCTGGGGCGACGTTGCTGTGATGGATCTTCGATACTAGGGGAGAACATGGGTTCATCGCCGCTTACGTTTCTTTGATGACCGGTGGAGGCGCCGGTAGCATTGTTCAGGAGCACTTGTACTTTGGCCCGTCGATTTTGTGGTAATTGGGATATGTATCGTTCGATTTCAGGTACATCGTCCCAGGCGTTGGTTCGAGTATAGGTAGCGAATGGTTCGGGGTTGTTGGAAATCAGAGTAGGCGTTGAAGGAGACATCGTTTCCGTTTGGGTTCCGTCGTCATCATCGTCGGTAGTCACCGAGGGAGTGGCTTCCGATGGTGCCGCGGGCAGAGGAGCGTCGTCCGCAAATACACGAGTGGGTTTGAGTGCGGTAGTTTCCCAAGGGAAGATGGGCTTCGGACGTTCGTATGCTGGCGGGGTCGAGGGAACTTGATAGTACATGTCTTTTGGTGGCTCGGGATATTTTGGGGCTTGGAATAGCTTGCGATCTGCCGACATCTCGTAAGATTCCGTGGGAAAGTTGGCGGCTTCAGGCCGGGAGTGAGCCGGTGGAGGGTTGCTGTCCATCGTTAGTGCGCTTTCAGCGGTCTTCATGCTACTCTTGCTCACTGTATAGGGTCCCAGTCGATGGAGAAACGTCGTTGCTGTGCGGTGGGCGTTGGTTTGACCCCACCTTGCTGTATGTCTTCCGCTAGATCGGTCTTATCGGTCAGCGAGACCTCGATTGTATGGACAGGAGCTTCGGGCTCCTTGAGCTTGTTGTCCTGCGGCCGTACCAAGGAGAAACCGTAGTCTGTACTTGATGTTTCGCCCTTGACGTACTGCTGCACCGTTCTTGGTTGCTTTGATGCTTGCCCTGATATGTATGCTGTTGTCTGTTGAAGTCTGTTAGCAGCGTATATTTCATATGGGGCAACAACGCGACTTACTGGGGTCCTGTAGTGCTTGTCATAGACAGCCCACCACCGCCCCAACAACTCCTCATACGCTCCACTCGCTCCCTTTTGTTCCCTCCCAATCAGCCAAGGCTTTTCGTTTCCAATGTAGTGCACCATGTTTATTTGGCTTTGAAAATGCCTGTAGGCAGGCACATATTGATAGTTCCCACTGGGCGTGCAATTGTACGTGAAGCTCAATCTTTGCCAATCCCGGAAATGCATATTCAGCAGTCCTTGATCTGCTCCATCGAAACTTATTCCTCGTTGTGCCAGAGCCAGCAGAGCGTAGTAGTCGCCCATGTTGGGTTTCAGCGAGAGAACACCGCTGTTGAAACAATCCGGCCATCCTATGTCTGGTACAGCCGCAAAGCTTGAAGGGTTGTCGAATAGCTCATCGGGAGCTCGTAACGTCACGACGTCTGCGTCTATGTATACGATGTGGTCGAACTGGGTCTGCCGCCAAAGAGCTATCTTCGTAAAGGTGGAAACAAGGTCTGGTCGGTTCATGAGGTAGAGATTCTGCGGATACTTGTTCGTAATACGGTCGACGGGTATGATGTGGTCATATGTTGTCTGTCAACAAAGATCAGCACCATCGTCTGCATTGAAGTGACTTTGGGGTTGTACTTTGAGCTCCTCAAGTGTTAACGCAGATAAAGAGTCGAAGGTAACAAGGATGGCCAATTGCTTCTTAGTACCATTGTCTCGTAAGGAATGTGCAAGCACCATAGCACCTGAGACTTGGTTTCAGCGTTGAGTTTGTCTAAAGAGCTTTGACCGTCTTACCAGGCAGGTATGCATCGCTCGTGAGCAGCTAGGGATGGTCAGGTCGGTTCCCAGACACGATAAGGGTCGAGGGAGGGAATTTACTGACCGTGCAGAAGGTGTCTCGCCGTGTTGCCGCCATACTCACGAGATTCTGCTCATAACGAGTATCTTTATGCGTTGTGAGTGTGAAGCAGAAAGTTGGCAGAGAAAAACGGTTTTCTTCCCCACCTCGAGCCTGGACTTGAATTCGAGTGTCACATGCAAGCCAAACTTGCCCCACATCCAACCCTAATTTCCCGCCCGGGAGGGGGGGGGAAGGAGAGGGGCGGACTAGCCGAGGCGAATTGCCCCTAAGAAATTCTTCCGCCTTCAATCGTATGGCGCTCTAACAGCTCCAAGGGCCACAACCACGACGTCTTCAAGCTTACATATCTCCAGCTGTAATCTGTATGCCATGAGTAATTTTTTGACACTGTCTATGGAGCAAAATGCAAAAAGATACTTCGGTGCATATACCTTGATAAAGTCCCGTACAAACTCCAGATCTGCCCAGTTCCCCAGTCAACAAAAAGAAAGCAAAATATGGAAACAATGGCGATCCTGCCTCCCATGCCCAAGGTCATGTTGTTCATTCATCCAACTCCAACCATTGCAGTCCCTCTCCTCACATAACAGCACACCCTCCACTCCTCGCCCTTCTCCGTCCATTCCTTGGCCCTCCATCTTCCTCATCCGCGTGGACCATTGCCGCCTCCCTCAACCTCCGTCTTCTTCTTCTGGCCCCAGCGCCTTGTGCACCGGCTTCCTCACTCGCAATCATATGCTCCGCCCACTTCATTTCCAGCCTACTCGCGGCTTTTGCTTCACCCTTCAACACCCTCTTCATATGCTCGTTGACAGTATCTTGATATCCGTAAAAGCACTTCAGAGAGATTACTTCTCGTCTATTGGGCTCGGTGTTGCGCGAGAGGATCTCGCGAATGCCGGTCCAAGTGACGTTCTGGCAGTCGTAGACGACTAGATGGAGACCGACGGTTGGGGGAGCTATGGTGGCCAAAGCGTGATTACGGTCACGGATACGAACTTGCCCTGCGGCTTCTGTCAGGACGAGGTCCGAGACGCGCGTATTGTCCATAAAGATGGTATGAAGCTTGGGGCAAGACTTTATAACTTGGAGCATGCCGCTATCACCTAGATTCTCGCAATAGCTGATGTTGAGGTGGCGAAGCTTCGGAGCACACGGAGATTTGGCAAGGTTTTGGAGAGTGCTGTTGGAAAGGTGATCGACTTCTTCCAGGTTCAGGTGGGTCATATGTGGAGTAGATTCAAGTATTCCGGTAATCGCATCATCGGTCAATTCCTCACAAGAAGAGAGCTGAAGGCCACATAGATTAGGAACATTGCCTGACAGACATTTGACGCCTTTGTCGGTGAGTTGGGAGCATCGACTGAGATCGAGATGACGGAAATTGCGAGGCGAAACCACAGCACGTTCAGTCAAAGGATCGATTTCGGGGTCGACGCCTTGAATCAGTACCTGAAGGGCTTCGTCGTCAAGCTCAACGCAATGGTCGACAAATAGTCTTTCAAGTGTGTTGCGTTTAAAGAGCTCCAGAAGGAGTGCTTGATCATTGAAGCCTTTGACCTCTCCAGCTCGTAGGTCCTTGAGCCGAGAGCATGATTGTACGACTCTGATTAGACCTCTTGAATCAACGTTTGGACACCAAGATATATTGAGATGCTCCAGCTGTGGACAATTCTGAGCGATAATCCTAAGAGCAGAGTTGCTGAGACTCTTCATGCCTGAGAGGTTGATGTGCATGAGCCGTGGATTTCGGAGAAGGAAATAATGCACCGAGCTCCTGTCAATACGGCAACCTTCGAGGGAGAAGTATTCCAAGTTTCTGCAGGCATCTGTGATACTTTGGGCGTCTTTGCCCCAGCTTTCAGGCATCTGCACGCAGCCCCTCAGGTTGAGATCCCTCACAAAAGGTCCAGCTCTCTCTAAGATCTTGGTCAACGAAGCTGCGGGTATGTCTTGATAATATTCCTGGGTGTCAAGATTTCTCCATAGCTGTCCATCAAAGCACAACCTATGCCACCTTCTTGAGACTGCTGAGCACTTGACGATATCTTTTGGCCTCAGGAATTGGAGTATATGCATTGCTAACTCTTGAGGCATCTCACCCCAGAAATTGAAATCCTTCCTCTTGCGAAGCTCCTTTACACGGACTATGGGCTTAGAGAAATAGTCCTCGAATACACCAGCCACCCCTAATGTAACAGCGGACATTGCTTCTTTGTTGCCCGCCCGCATGTCTGCCGGCAAAGGTACACTCTTCGGCACAAGGGGAGCATGACTCGCAAGCTCACTGTCCAGACATCGAATCCGAGGCGAGGAACCGAGGTTATGATTGTCTATACCGGGCGTACTTGCTACTGAAGTTGGTGCGGTTGAGAATGCACCGGACTGCGTGGAAGAGTAAGAGTTCCCATGCGAATGGCCGTGTCTGGAGTTGGAGGATGATAAGGATACGCAGGACATTGACGCTTTGCTGCCCCCTGAATAAGAAGTAGGAGGAGCCCTGCGCATCGAAGCTAGCGATTGAGAGGATGACATCCTTTGTAGGCTCTGCAAGAGACGCCTGCGACCCTTGAGCTTGGGTGGCTGCTCGAATGGAAGGGGTCCTCCTGGCAGTGGTGCTCCATGTATGCTGGTCGGGGTCATCGTCCCAGGCGATTCGGTCACCTCGTTCCAAATCACCTGAGACATTTTGTAGAAGCCCGATAAGGAAGTTGTGTTTGATGAAGTGGTTCGGCCAGCCTCGGCACTTGGTTGCTGAACAGTAGTATGGCTCTGATGCTCCGATGTATCTACCAATAACCAATCACTTTTTTAAACAACAATGCACAGCTCGCAATGTGTTACTCTAACAATGAGCGTCTTCTAGAGCTGTTGGGTCCTCGCTGCTGACAGTGCGTACCTGGCGGGGTAAAAGCGGGTCAGCGTTGCATCCGTCTGACAGCCTTGAGAATGGGCACCTGAAGGCAAAACAGGCACACTCACAACTCAATGGGGGGACCTGGAGCGACTGAGAGGTACCAGCAGGCCAAATCACACGATGCGTACTGCCCTTGATCTCAAGTGTTTGGAAAGGGTCGGTAGAGCAGCAGTCTCACGGTGTTGCCGGGCTTGGCGTTTTCGTTATCGTTTATCGATAGCGATAAAGCGCGCAGATGACCCCGCAGAAGAACCTAGTGATGCGGGAGGGTGACCAAGAAAGCACACGACGATGTAGTCCTCTGATTGGCAGTGACCCGATTCGAATAATGACTGTTGAGTCTCGAGAAGTGAGGAAGGAGGAAGAGGAGGAGAAGAAGAAGGGGAGGTGAGATTTGGAGAGCTGAAGCTACCTTACGCATTGCGGGTAGAATGGGGAGCCCAGCCCCACTAGAGTAGGTGGAGCTTTCCTGCAAGGGCCTAGATCGGGATTTGCAATTGTCTACTTGTTGCCGAAGTCACCGAGTGCTTGGGAATACATGGCTACGCTCGATCATGACCAAATTCGTCCAAGAGCCTTTCATCGCACTGCTGAGACTCGTCGCATCTCGATAGCTAATTTCGCCTGCCTTTTCTCACTAAAAATCATCTTCTCGCATATCATAACCCTCCACGCAATCAGAAGATGAATGTATTCACGAGAGCAGGGGTCTTTGGAGGTGTGGGTGTGGAAACACAATGGTGCCCAGGGCAATCGAGAGGGGTACTCCACGCTTGGGTACTTCAACGTCCACTAAGAGGGGCAAAGCACGCGAGGATGCATCGGCTCTTGCCCTGATTCAGCGCCTCGTGCGGTATTTATGTGGCCAATCATCGGCATTCCGTTTCGCCATGGCCTTTCCGCAATGCATCTACGTACGTATAAAGCTGGCAACGTGGCGACGCGCTGGGTCCTTTCAAGGCCTGAAAGGACCCTTAGGAATTAATTAGGCTGTTCGAGCAAGATCCTGAGGGTCCAAACATCGCTGCGGCCTGTGCCGCAAGGGTGGACGGGATAGGTCAAGAAGAGAGCGAATGGAACAATCGGCAAGCGGCAGTACTTCACCCAGAGATTTTGTGAGGCATGGGGGAGTGTGGGGAAGACAAACCTACCTAGATTCTGTGCTACCTAACAATCTAAAAAGTCCGCTTTTGCGTACGAGAATTTTCATGCCTTAGATAATTACTCTAGTAGAATTCTGTAGACCGAGTGTTGTTAGATAATCAGACTTCGAATTTGGTATAGAAAAACCTGCTTCGCCACCACACCTTTCGCGGCACAACCGCCACCTGCATCGTCTCTCCTCAAACCTGGAAACCACCTCATCATGGTTTATAGAATCTACAACAACTCGAACTCAGCCTCCGTGATAGATTTCGTGAACCTAGCCAACGCTTGCCGTTCTGAACCGCAGAGTCCTCTGGCTCTCGAAGATAACAGTGTCCGGGGCATGCAGAGTCTCGAAATTTTCCCACGTACATTCGCTCTCCTACCACCCACAAAGCTGTGGCGAGCGACCAAACTCACGCTGGGAAGTTTTCCCGGAGGAGAGCCAGACTCGGGCAAAAGCTGAAACCACTGCTACAAGCCGGATGACCGACCTTGGTTGTAGGCTAGAGATTCGATGGAATTGGTGTGCATTAATTATCATGTTGAGGACGACCAGTTAGAGCACGATCCATTGCACAGAAGAAGTGGTATCAGTGTTGCAGAACACAACAAAGTTTTTATCGAAGTCTGCGCAAAGGCTTGTTGCACGCCATAGTGCGCCTGAAGCCATATTTTGTAAGAGGTAAATTAGGCCAGACGTGTCCACAACTCCAACCTTTGGCGGTAACCGATGTGGGATTCCTTTGCTTTTTGTTGTTGTCGTAGGTAGATCGTGATCCATCATTGTCCTGCAAAGCGGAGACGCGTAAATGCTGGCGTTCGAAAAAAGGAGAGCAGGTGTCCTGGGTCCAGGCTAGTGGAAAAGTAATTCTGGGGGTAAGTCATGGTACATCTGGTAGTCGAATTCGATACTCCATTCCAGCACAAAACACTTCGTAAGAGCGATTATCGCATTCGCTGACAGCCACGATCCTTTGCTCAGGGTGTGTCGTTCTCTTCTCCAAAAGTCCGTTTCGTCTAATACCGAGAGATCCTTCTCCGAGAGAAGCAACGCGGTATCAGTTACCACCCTCACGGAATCTCCAGAGTTCCCACTACCAGCGAGAACGGAGTTGGCGGCTAATTCGGCCATAGCACCTCTGACGAAATCTGCTGACCATCCGTTTGCTTCAAGCTGCTCTGGCTGCCCGTCGATGAATGTACGAAGCCTTGATGCTAGATCTTGACGTAATTTATCCATGGTCGGCTTGGCGTAGGCAACAAGAATGTCGCGAAGACCGCGGTGGATAGACCAAGACAGAGAAGACCAAGGCAAGCTATCGAGCGTTTGCTCCAAGATTCTCTGCTCCCGCTCTGGAACAAGCATGCATAGTTGGGTATTCTTTTCTATGCTCGGTAAACGAAGCTCCATGGCGCCAGGTGGAGCGTCTTCATCCGTTTGTCGCGCTAAGAGAAAATCGACTTCATATACCTTGCCGCCCATAAGGTTGTAGAGATGCCGGCTTCCATGTGCGCCTGGAAACCCTTTGGGCTGATACTCTAATACCCAAATCCCAGGCCGCTTTCGACCTGGGAAGGCACACTGAAATGACTTCCCGTCAGCCGAAGTGACGACTCCGGCCATCATTTGGACACATTTATTCACTCGCACCCGGAAAATCGGTGGATACACATCTGTTGAAGTGGTATGAGAGTCGTGAGGGTGAAAATGCACAACAGCGGGGGCGCCCAGGGGCCATTCGATGTAGAAGTGCCCACAATAGGAAGCATACGAGGCTCGGTGACCGCTTGCATCACTATAACGGAACATTGTTCGGCCATTGCAGAGAGCAATGATCGTAATCAGTGTCGTGCGTGAGATCACAATGCACGTTGAAGAGTTATGTCGTGTAAGAGGACGAGTTTGCAGAGATGTCCATGATTGCAGTTCTTGACGGGAGTACACCCCGGGCTCAACATCTATTGTGCAAACAGTCGGCCTCTCGACCAAATGCTCTGTTATGGGTAAGCATCGCTGGGATTGCCTTGTAGGGGAGCGGCGAGGCATGTTGTGCGTTAGCGTTAAATCGGCCTTGGTGTCCGCTCTGTAGACTTTGGCACCGGACCCGTAAATAGGACAAGGTGCGCATTGGTGAAAGGTTGCAAGAAGTGCGGTCCAGCTCGCTTTTCCAGGCTTCTCCAATGGGAGTCTGCTAACACCAATGAGATTGAAGCCGCAGAACCCATCAACGAGCTTTGCATGTATGATAGGACCAACCGGCGTAGGTTGCGCAAGTTGATTCCAAGCCTTCTTGGGCTGACGCTTTATCCAAGTTCCCAAATGCTCCTCATTGCGAGAGGTGTGGTATGGGTCCAATCGGTCCTGGATAGCACTTGCTTGAGTGATGAGAGAGCCAAGCCCGACGGCAGTGATCGTAAACGACAGCCATCCCGCAGTGGTTGCAGCAGCGTCCATAAAGGATAGCTGTCACGGGTCAGTAGATATCTGCGACCGCAGCCTGGTTTACTCACAAGAAGTTTGAGCGGGCCAGCCCAATATGTATCACCAGCTGTGTGCCGCATCGTGTCTCACAGCCTGATCGAAGTGAGATGCCTCGGGTACTCGTTGTAATTTCGGGGGGAAAGTCGTTTCGGCTGTTCTCAGACCTTCGGGATTTGTGGCTGTAAATCAATCGTGCCGGAAGCCAATGAGCAGAGAGGGATAAGCGACTGGGTGCGGCACGCCGCCTATTGGCACTTTTTCGAAGGAAAAAGGTGGTCTAGAAGGTGGACGGTAGTGCACATGTAGTTACCGTAGACCAATCTCGCTCACCTGAAGATACTGATGCTCAACCTTTCATTTGAAGAGTGACGGTCTTCGCAATGGAGGTCAATAGAACCTCAGCAATATGTCCTAGTGAACGGATGAAGAGCATACCTAGAGACTATATTCTATTTTCTCTAGTGCGGCCTACATTGTGCCGACGTAGTGTGAAGTTGAATGAATTGAAATACAGATTGATATCAGTGATTCGTCTCTTCGTGACGGCCAGGCAATTCGAGGTAGCCTTGCTTAAAATGGGGGGGCTACCTAGGCTGGGGTGGGGCTAGACCGCCCGGTCGTCGCCCCTAGGCAACTACTCGTAGTTACGCTCCAGAAGATGCAAACAGACTGAGATGGAGATATACAGGTCCTTGCAAGTTCGATGTAGCAAATGACAGACCGGCCCGAAGGAATTCAACTCTACGAGACCGAAGAACATACTTTGACTAGCAGTATTGTGTTGTTGAAACTTCAGTACAACATATTTCAGCGGTCGACTACCTCTATCCGTTCTAGAATTTTCGTGCTACATTCAGCGTCCTTCCATTTACCGCACTCTGCGGCCTCCATCACGCCTGGTCACTAACTCCTGCAACCTCTCTTGGTCATCCATGTATCCCTCATAATCTCTCCCTGCACAGGAGGCAGTCATCTCCAGAGCCTTCTGTGCCCACTCACAAGCTTTTTTCAAGTTGCCAGAGCTGGCACTGAAGCTTGCGGCTTCTCGGAGACTGTCATAGCGTCAGCATTGATTAACCCCGTCACTAATAAAGTGGAAAAGACCAACGCACGCTCGGGTCAATTCCATGTTCTCCAGTCCTTCCTGGCGCAGCAGCTCCGCAATCTCAAGCACAGCAGCCAAAGCCTCGCGGTCGTTTTTAAAGGGACTGAGCATCGGTAGAGTGCCGTGCATGGCCAAGTTCTGATCGATGGGGAACAAGTGCTTACGCCTCTTCTCGCTGGCCCTGCCAAAGGTGGTGGAGACATCGCACGCTGGACAATCACAAGAAAATCCATATCGGCTCAGTTGGTTCTCACGTTCAGCGCGATCAATACAGATGCCGACATACGTAGTCAGGATTTCCTCGCCAGCTGCGATATCCTTAACTGCGTGCACTGTTTCTCGTCCGATGGTATTATTCCAGCAGTGATGGACGTTGGGTAAGCAGGAGTGGTTGATGCGTGATGCTTCAGGACATAAGACTGATCCTTCGTCGGCTTCAAAAGCATTCGTCTCGAATATAGCTAGGATCTTCACGTGTTCTTCAACCGATAGAGCCGCGGCACTCGCTCCTAGACCTTGCTGAACGCGGATGATGCTGGTTCTTGCGTCATCTTGAGCGGTAAGTTGTCGGCAAGAAAGTGAATGGAGCAAGGCTTGCTTGTCCGGTGAAAGCTTGGCAAATTCGGCAGGCACGTCCATTAAATTCTTGCGAGTGATATGTATCAACGGTGGTTCGCACATGATTCTTGTTCCGCGCTTGAGACCTTGAACAGCAAAGACACCAAGGCCTTTTCCGGCTGCTTCTTTGATCTCGTAGAGCTTTGTTGAGGTTCCTGATACTTGCATGGGATTAATACTGTGTGGTGTATAGTTTGGGTGATACGAACAGAGATCTTGTGTTTCATTTGACCCTTCGCCAGAATCCGCACGTACAGCATCGTCTCTAGCCTCCACTACCGTACCGGCGTCCTTATTTTCAGTGACAGTATGTTGATCGCCAGGTTGCCGACCCTTTCCACCCTTTTTGCCCCTTTTTTTCTGACCACCGCGATGGTTGCGGCGTTTGTTGCTCTTGGCTTTGTTGATTTCTCCCTCTGGTGCCTCCATTTACAGATGAGACGGATTGCTGCTAGGGCCAGCATTTTCAGCCTCCATGGCACTTGGAATTTTTTGATGCAATAGTTCTTACAAAAAAAGGTGAAACATCAAGGAAGGGGGTATGTGTTGGGAGGAGGTGATTCTGTGAAGCCTTTGCCAAGACCTTGTAATTATGTGTTGTGAAGCAATCCACTGGAGTATGCAGCCGTCCGTGCGGGGCTCAGCATATGTTTCGGTGAAAACCTCGGGAATGTTTGAAATGGCTGCATAGAGTGTCTTTCCGTTCATTGTTCTTGTAAATCCACCGTGGAGATATATACTTTCACACCTTGTACATGAGTCTCTTGCTAGACATCCGTCGATCCATTTTGGATATCAAGACGATATATTCGACTTCAGATTGACGTGAACAACAGAGACTTCCCCTCTTTCCATCAACAAAGCCAGTCGGATTATTATTCGATTGGCATTCCGGACGATCTGTACTGGCTTGCATATGACTTTGACGCCAACCGCTTAAGTGTCTCGAGGCGCTGTGAGATCTTGTTAGAGTATGACGTGCGATACCGTTCCAATGAGCTAGAGCTGGGACTGCTCAAACTGGTGAAAAAGTACGTGCTATTGAGGTGGAGAAGATTCCTGACGTCGAGAGCAGAGCGAAGTTCCGGACCAAATTGCCTTAAGTAGGTGCCTTTCATTTACCATACCTGGTAATACGTTAACAGTCCCTGCAGCCATGATCCTGAACAATACCTTCGCACGTCGTCCCTCCACAGAATGTTGCACGCCAAAGATCATAATCATGACCGCCAAGAGAACCAAGACTTTCAATCTCTTTTGGATGACGAACGCGTAGCTCAGAGGACTATACCATCGTCACTTGTGGCTCTGATGGGTACCATTTCGCAGTCTGTATACGAACAACTAACCTTTTGGGAATCGGACAACTCGTCGAACAGGGATGAAGGGCTCTCCGAGGACCAATCTCGTCATCATTCATTATCCAATTCTGGCCCCTTAAATCAATCCACATGAAAAACATTCCCCTGTGGGAGGCGCTCAAGCAGGATACGACGCACTCCGGCAGCCAAGATCCTCATAATCCACCACTTTACGCTAGTGCGTCGATTGCGAGAACCTCGCCACATCGGGCTTCTGAAGTCATGGAAAGGTTCACGCTGTGGAAACCGCGGGGAACGGGTGAGTAGGGGAAGTGGGATTTGTGAGGAGAGAAAAAAAGGATAGGGGACACCGCCGACTATAGTCCGCGCAGACATTAATACAACCAGCTTTTACCAATTGAGACGATGGAAAGCTGGCTTCAAATTGATGAAGATCGCAGCAGCTTGGCCGCTGCTGGAGGACTTGGGTCAAGAGCATATGCGTTACGCAGATGGACATTCTTATTGTACAGAAAACAATTCATCGTACACAGGAAATTGTATGACCGAAATAATGGGTTTCCACTACGATTCCGAAGGTAACAGCGATGACAAGATAGCTTTCTTCAATATGTGATGGGCACGAGTATTGTAATTTAGACTGACTCGATGGCAGGAAGCGGAGGGCGGCGAGTGGCAGCTAGCTGGATGCGGCACGGCACGCCTTGCCCGAAACAGTACCCTAATCACACAGAACGTGTTGCGCGGACTCGAAGCTCAAGTTTCTCAACACAACCTTGGACAATTATCTGGACATTGTGGCATGCCACACTCCATTCTCTTCTTCATGATGCTGGTAAAATATCGCTCCATATTTTACCACCCAGCATGGATAACCGTTCCCTACAAAATCGCCTCTCAAAGGCTCTGATACCCTCGCTTCCAGCCTCGGGCTACTATGTTCCCAACTTCATCACCGAGACTGAAGAGGCATATCTCCTACAGAAGGTATACTTTCCAGGCTTTGACCCTTCATTTCTACTTCATTGGCAGTCGCTGATCTACCTAGATTAATAACGCTCCTCTGCCTAGCTGGAAGAACCTCTCCCGTCGCCGTCTTCAAGCCCACCCCTCGCCTCTGTCGCCCACGAACACACTCCTAGCAGCTCCCCTTCCTACATGGCTCTCAGAACCTATCATACCGCGCCTACTGTCTATGCCTGTCAATTCGAAAGATAACATCTTCGATGCTTCTCCGCATGGAACACCAAATCATTGCCTGATCAATGAGTATCTACCCGGTCAAGGCATCCACGCACACGAGGATGGTGACGCCTACTACCCCGTTGTAGCGACTGTCAGCCTGAGCTCGCATATTGTTCTAGATATCAAGCCGAAGAAAAATGATATGACGGGCGAAAAGCCGGGAGACGGACAGAGCTGGAGGGTATTACAAGAGCCAAGAAGTCTACTCATCACGACTGGGCAGCTTTACACCGAGTGTTTGCACGGGATCAGCGAGGTAGAGATTGACGATAATTTGGATGGAAAGAGCATTGCCAACTGGGATTTGTTGGGTGACAAGGCGCCTTTCGTAGGAGGCCAGGCGGCTAGAGAGCCGAGGCTCAGTCTGACTTTCAGGGATGTGATCCGGGTCAAGAAGCTTGGGAAGGCTTTTGGAGGGCTGAAAAGATGACAACACGAGGGCGTCAAGCCGCTGGAATGTCAGGTTCCTGCTCATGATTACGTGAGCCCTGGCGCATTATTGGCCTAAGTTGAGTGGCTACATTTCAGTACAGGCCAGGTATCATAATCCACCTGTGAGCCACCGCTTCTTTCCCAAATTTACCCTCATACCACTCTTTACTCGTCGCCGCAGTCACCGTCAGGTTGGCTGACACAAAGACAAAAGCAGTAAAAATTGTCCTGTTGATCAAAGCACCCTTAGGTGCAGCTATGAAAGCCAAAGACAGATAGATCAGACACTCCATAGTGTAATGAGGGCAGATGAAGCTCTGGAATATGGGGTGTATCGGGAGCGTGTACTTTGGTAACGACGCGAGATAAGCATGGCAGTCATGCTGGACCCCGGACGCCAGGATAAAGAACGGAATACCGATGATTGCTTTTAGAGATAGTGCGGAGAGAGTGATGCTGGAAGTGACCGATTCTGCGGAAAGCAAGGCACCTGTAGACGTTTGCATGGTCAGGACATTCAAGATCGCCTCAGGGTTTGGCGAATTCCAAAAAGGGTGATTGTGACATACCCGCTCCTTCGATCCAACATGCGACGCCCAGAGCCAGATAGAAAGCTATGCCAAGCAGCCAATGGACGAACCACATCTTCGACGCGGACGACCTGCCGAGAAAGCTAGTCTCAAGAAGCCTTCGCACTCCTTGAGCGGTCACGAGGAGCCAAGTCAGGACGACCTGATCGACTGTCATGCCTTGGACTTGAGCACCGGGCCTATAATCCCGACATATCGTCTGCAGCACAGATCCTCTCGCGAGAACCTGCACACCCCAGAACAGGGAAGAGAGTGCGGAGACAATATAGAAATGCCGGAACCATTCATGAGGCACCTGGATAGCATCTAAATACCCGAGAACCTTGTCCAGAGTCTTAGTCGTGTTTACAGCACGCTTTTCGGCTGAGCCGTTGGTTTTATGTCGAGACGCCGCTAGGTCGCTATTCTCGAATGGTATTGCTCGTGAGCCGTAGGCAACGCAGCGTGACCTGACGGCTGGAATGCTGTTCAGCAGTATTATCTAGACGTTTAAGAAATTAGAGATGAAGTGCTTTTGTCTAAACATCAATCTGTTTACCGTAGAAGCAGACAGAATGAAGAACACCTGCAAGACCAAAGAAGGGTCAGGCATGTTGAAAGTACCTTGGGCGATCGAAGAATCTTGGGAGGATGATTTATGTGATGTCGGCATAAAGCTCCCTTTGGTCTGGGATACTTCTTCCGAGCACCTCAAGCAAAGCTTACATTTGGCAAAGAATCCATGCAAGGAGACGACTCAGGATTGATGGGATCTTGGCGACAGAGAAGTGCCCCCCAGACTGTGGCCGCTTTAGCGACCCACCTAGCAATTAGACACGTGACTATGGGCGCGCGAATCAAGCTGAGAGCCAATTATATTCGATCGCACCGACCGGCATCAACATAGTACTGACAGCCAATACTGAACGTGTGGTTACTGTGTTGGACTCTTCCTAAGACAATCGAGACGGTCACCGTCTACTGCAAATGGTCGATGCCCTGACTACATTTTCGTGCCCCTCAACACCAAGGCAAAGGGTATGAATGGGTAATTTGCCCTGCCGGGCTATGATTTTGTAACCCAATTTTCAATCTTTTTTTTCCTTTTTTTTCTTTCGTACCCCAAAAACCCTCAAAGAACTCCCCCCCAAGAGTATCCCCTGAAGGCGGCAGCTGATTGGATGGCAGGATTCAAGCAGCGGCAAGGTAAGCCACAACCGACAAGCTACCTTCCATAAATCCTGACTGGTTACCGGGTCAGAGCGGCGCGAAAACAGTATGCCAAACAGCCGGAAAGCAGCTAGATGGAATATTTAGCAATTCCGCTTCTGTACATGTTCCACCACTTTATCTCCTTTCGTCAGCGTCGACTGTGAAAATTTTGAAAATCAAAAGCTGCCAATGCCAATACGAAGAAGAAAGAGAGGAAAAAGGAGCGGCATGGTACAAGTAGCGCTATGAAAATTGGCTTTCTCAGCGCCCTTCACAGTCTTTCTTCTTCTCGTGGGGAAAATATCTAGGCTTTCCTCTCGCAGCAAGAGTATTATATGACCGTGGAAAGGGCAACAGACCTAAGTGTCCGAAGCCTGAGAGTCCTAAAGAATGCCCGCAGCCGTCGATGAGCCATTCATCCTGACACCGATCGACAATATTCTGCCACGCTACCAGGTGTCCAAGCTGCTCTTTTTCCCATCTTCTGACTCAGTGACGACGACCGAGACTATTGAAGCTCTCCGAAAAGGCCTCGAAAAGACTGTTGAATCCTATACATTACTCACCGGCACGGTGCAAGAGATCCAGTCAGCCTCAGATCATGAGCAAAACGGTAGACTCTGCGTTTCCGCACCATGGCATACAATGAGCGACATATTCAGTGTTCAAGATCTGACTGACAATGAGGCATTGGATTACTCAAGTCTTCGAGCGGAAAGATTTCCAGGCCACAAGCTAGATGCGGCGACTTTACTGCCCCAAGACAAAGAATCGAAGCCAAATGCACAATCTGTGATGCTCGTAAAAGTAAACAAGATAAGAGGTGGTTTGATCGTGGTCCATACCCTGAGCCATGCTTTCATGGACGGTGGTGGCATGGCTGTGATAGCCAAAATATGGGCGGCGTTCTGTAGAGGCGAAGACGGCACCAAATACTTGACCCAAAAAGTGTTGGACCGGAGCCGCTTGATGCGTGGTACTGGTAGCTCGCATGTTGCAGACTTCTCGGAATTGACCCATAGATCTCGAACTGACGGCGGCGCGCCCGCATTTGTGGTCCCATCACCACAAGATATACAGTACGAGATCTTCTTCTTCTCGCGTGAGAAGCTTGATGAGCTTAAGAAGATGGCCTCGACCACAAGGAGTCAGGGCGAAAAGACGGGTTGGATCAGCACAAGCGATGGCCTATGTGCATTACTCACACACAGCATAAAGAACACTCGGGACAAGCAAATACCGCTCACGCTTGGACTAGCCATGGACTTTCGGGCCTGTCTTGACCCGCCTCTACCACCAGATTACATCGGCAATGCAGTGCATATGCTGAACATTTCTATCACTCAAGCGAGTCGAGAAGATGATCCAACAGCCACAATAGCTGCAACAGCACACCAGATTCGCCGGAGCATTCAGGCAATAAACGACAATTACATCCACCGCTTGATCGGTGCCTTGAACTCTGACGACGTCCCCGACATCAGCAACGTCTTTCATACCCGTGTCTGCCCCATCGGAGACCAATTTCTTACAATCACATCTTGGGCCAGACAAGCGTTGTATGAGCTAGATTGGGGGGAGAGGGTTGGAACAAGGATCGAGCGCGTAAGGGTACCGAGGTTTCAGTATCCAAATTTGGTTCTCATTGCGCCGATGCTGAGGGGGCCGGGATTCACGGAGGAGGAAGAGGGGGGCATTGAAGTGATTTTCGGACTTGAGGCTGGAGAGATGGGGAGGCTGAAGAATGATGGATTATTCAGGCGATTTGCAAGTTGGTAGTGGCTGTGAGTTGAAGTATATATATATCTATGCTGCATCAAGCTGAAGAAGTAAAGCAAGCTCTTGGTCTAGCCTCGTACAACATGCTGCAACCAAGTATATCTGACAGCTTCGTATGTTATCATCGATTACTGGGCACCTCGTGGCTCACTATGTGCATGTTTTCGATATTTTCCTGTGCGTTTGCATCCTCGACATCTAGCAATCGGACATGAACCAGGTGGCTGTGTCCGGAGACTTCCTCTCTTGAAATCATATGAGAAAACATGCAGGGCAGCCGCGAATGGTATAATGCCCTCCATCTCGATATCGCGGAGCCGTCTCTTGATAACGCGTCCTACCCAGAAATCCCTAGGATTTTGAAGATGGTCCCCCTCGTGCTTTGCTATTGATCTTGCAAGCAAAAAAAGTACGACAATGTGCCCTCTTGCAGATGCGGATACTCTTCATCCCTGCTGATTGAATATGCATCCTCCGCCGAGGCTGTGTGACTGCTCTTGGCTACGTGGCCGGATGGGAAGATAACGCTTAAGTCAAATAAATTGATGCACTTGAGGGAGTAATGTCGCGGAGGCCTCATGGAGTTTTATTAAGAGGGACTGAATATCGGTCCAATTGTTGAATACTGAAGTTTCAAGCATGGCCGATTTGCAAGAAGACGGTGGTAATACCCAATATCTAAGCGTTGACCAAGGATTTGATCTGAGAATACCAGTATGATCAGGATTTCTCGGAGCCAGAAAGCGCGCCCGATGCCGGAACTCGGAGATGCGATAGCTCTGCCTCTCCTGATCGAACGTCAAGACTCGAGCTTTGTCAAGAACAAATCATGTCTTCAGAGGCAGCAACTGTACCTCCCAATGCTAAGACAGCCTTGATGGACGCTTGGTATGATTCGCTTGGAAGACCAGCAAAGCTTGCTCTCGAAATAGAGAATGGAACCCTCCTCCATTCTGGGCAACCGTCGAATACAGGAAATGCGAATGCCGAGATCTATCAGATTGATGATGAAATTCAAAAGAATTCGAACTCAAGATGGAGCACCGTGAGCTTCCGAAAAGATGCCAGAAATTGCTCCGAAACCTGCCAACAGGGCAACAAACACAGGCATCCAAGCGTCTTCAATTCTATAAGACTGGTTCAGCGTTTTTCTCATTTGTTGAAGACAAGAAAATGAACCTATTCGAAATAAATTTTTTTCTTGGCGTCGACCTTTGCTACGCCTTGGTTTTGACCCATACTTTGGATTCGCCCACCTCTCAAGCAACCTGCATGAGGGATGGTTTAATTTGGGCGCTCCGGAGGAGTCTACCACCACTGATGCAGGGATCTTGGTCGTTTGATCTTGCGGAACCACCAAGGGTTCGGCCGTAGTACGAAGCGTAAGAACATATCTACTTAGGACACAGACACTGTTTTGAAGATGCTTAGAGTAAGCAAAGCAAAGCTTTGAGGGAAGGTACAGAACTATGTTCTAGGCTAGACTTAGGATCGTGCAAGGCGACGCCGTTGCCTTGCCCTCAATTGATCATGCACGCATCCCGTGAAACAATGTCCAGCTTAGCTGTGTCAACCTCTAATGCTTCGGCGTTGCATCCCTGTGCGCCCTCAAGAGCGTGTCCATAATCTCCTTCTGCTTCTCTACCGGGAACTGGTTTTGCACAAGAACACGAATCGACCGCTCTGTGACCTTGTCCGGGCCCACCGAAGAAATTATCACAATGGTAGAGACGACGTTTTTCGTAATTTCCGTCAATCGTTTGGACGGAAACCGGTACGCGTACAGACTGATGTGCACCCGTTGGATTCCTATTAAACCACCACAGGTGATGGTACCATACGGTTGTCAGCGGACTCTTCATTTTGTTGCAGCTGCTTGGACTGACTGGATCTCCCGCTTTGAAGTGTTGCCATTGAAGTTACCTAGGAGGAGTTCAAATTCGCCTTCGAGCACTTCTGCAATATCGTCTGATAGCTCCCGACGCAAATTGCTTGTAGCTTTTTTTTGATGGTATTGCCAACGTTGCCTGTTCCAGACGAGACATCATCACAACGAACAAGATGGTCGCGAAATAAGATCTGCCCGACGGGAACTATCTTGGTGTCGACATTAGAACTACTTATCGACTGTCAAAATCTGCATGGGCTTCAAATCGAGCAAGAAGCTGTGCGTACGTGACTTTTAGATAGAAGACTTCTTTTTGGTGTTCAGCGAGCTCCATCATTGCATCGAGCGAATCGCTGGCTAGTTTTCCTTTTTCATCTTGAGTTTCGAAGTTCTTGATCGCGTCGTGGACCTCAGAGCCCATACTTTCGGCTCGTTTCACGCGTTTCAGAGATTTTCAGAAGGTGATATAGCAATTTCAAGTCAAAGCAGAAAGTTCTCTTTACAGGAACCCAGAAGATGTAAGTCCCCGAATTTGCATGTCGAGCCAGCGGGACTTGAAGGGGGTATTTATGTGTTCAACAGCCACGTTACGCATGAAGACGGGCGCAGTCATAACGGTCTATATCTGATTTCAGACTTGGCAGATGCTTTAAAATCTGGCTAGTCGAATTCCCTTGATGCGGACATTGGTATGGATCCCATCAAGTCTAGAACGCTGGCTTATCAAAGACCATCGTTACGGAGCCAAGCGTGACGAATTCAATCAGTCCTCGGCTTCAAGTACTTAGCTCGTTTACTAGGATCTTGATATAGAACCTGTAGTGGGCTTGCCATGATGCGCAGACCTTCGTACAACAAGCCCACTTAGACCGCTCAATGTAACGACATGGATTTGGTACTAATGCCAAGCGCCCGATGTGTAAAGTGGCTGCTGACCATAACCATTGGAGCTTATCTTCTCGCCTCATAACAGCCTGAGCAATGGTCCTGGGTGTCGCCACCGGCCGGAGACTTGCAGACCCACAGATCGAGTACAAGACTAAGTTGAGTCTAGATCCTAAAGCGATTGCACACAGGTATGTTACTCTATTCTGGTTCGTGGCCAGCTGAATAGGAGGTTTGTCCCGTGGCCGGCGGACATGGCTGGCCGAGGAAATTGGGAGCCGAAAACGGAAGCCAGGACTAGCTACTCCTAGCTGCAAGCAAAACCGCTTTTGGAGGCCGTTCAAAAATCTCACACATCAAGGTAGCGAGGAATCTCGCCGGCAGGTGCCTCAGATAAACATTCACACTAGAAGAAACGGTGAGGTGATTGGTCGGTGGGGACCTGAGCTCACGTAGAGGACCAAACTGACGCCATTTCCAAAGACCTTGCACAACGACGTTACCTTGGATAGCATGGACACTTTTCGGAATATCTGAAAGGATGTTGGATGGAAGGGGAGACCGTAACTGTATCCCAAGTCGCTCTTCGGTTGCACGTCACGCTAGCACTTGATTCGAAATGGCCTCAGGGAAGGTTGCGACAACGAGCATTCGCAATATTCGCGCCTACCAATGCCATGCCTAGCTTTTATTATGTTTTCAAGCGGTAGACCATGTGGACTTCCGTCGCAATGCGAGTCAAAAAGTAGTCGTCGTCGATCTCAAAATCCTCATCACCATCCTTCGGCTTCCAACTTTCCCCAGTCTTCGCCAGCACCTGCACGGCTCTACACCCTTTCATCTCCCTCTCCTGGGATACGATACCTACTATACGCTAAGATGGGGATGCGCTCAGGTCCCGTGGTATGCTGCTGGTATACAGACGGTTCATCTTCAAGGAGCACACAGCTAGAACCTGCTTCATCTCTGGCGAAACATTCCTAATCGCTAGGGTTGGCGTGCCTCGCGGCTGAGCGAGGCTCGTCGGCGCGTCGGTAGCGCCCTATGGCGAAACTGACCCCGCAGATTTGGCAAATAATCTCGAAATGGCCCATTCTGCGCTCGTTAGTGAATAAATATACGAGGACCTCTAGATAACAAGAAGTTGCAAAGTAGCAGTACTGTAAGGTTACTATATTAGCGTGGTAATTTACTCACAACGATTCCTTGGCATCTAAAAATGAAAAGCGCCAAGCGCGGATACGACGTCGACCTTCCCCCAAGGGTAAAGTATATTTGCAACTGGGCACTTGGACATAGCCAGTCAAGATTCTGAGCGGCAGTGAGCCGCAACTACACGGAGCTTCTGCAGCATGTGACGAGAATCGTGGTCAAGATAAAACGACAACACTCCTAAACATCAGAGCTCTCTCTGCTCTTTTGACTCCGTCCAATGAATGCTCGATGAGACCTCGTTCGTCTTTCGCGATCCGCACCTATGGCAGATCAAACCTCAGGAGGACCATGAGAAGACCACAAGCGGTCACGATTCTTGTTCTTTGCGTTTTCGTGGGGACGACGCTCTATCTACTAGGCACATCGAGACCTTCAGCCCCTATTGACATTACGCCCTCCGAGCTCACGACGACGCTACCTCCTTCGACCGATGCCTCTCATCCCATACGGCAGCTCATAACAAGATCTGAGGACGAATTCAATGAGGTCATAAACAGGCAGTCGGATACCATAGAGAAGGCTGTCGCAGAGTATCGACGGAGATACAGAATACATCCGCCTCCGAACTTTGACAAGTGGTACGAATTCGCAAAAGCTAGGAATGTGGCATTGATCGACGAATACGACACTATCTACAATGCTTTGTTGCCGTTCTGGGCTCTACAACCATCTATCATCCGGGGTAGGGCACGTGAGGCGCTCGGTTTTGACAATGCGCTCCTGGGTGTAATTATACGGGATGGAAAAGTCATTAGTGCTGCAGGCGGGTCGGAATGGCAGCAAAAGTCAACGGTGGGGATGGTGAAGGATTTCGTCCAATATCTGCCGGACATGGATCTACCATTCAACGTCCACGATGAACCTCGAGTGGTTGTGCCGCATGACGATCTGAGCAGGCTAGTAGCTACGGCAAAAGACATCGCAATACCCGCTGCCTTTCAGAATACAGCGCCGAAGAACTCATGGTCGCCTCGAGCTGCCGATATGGATGATGGCACGAGGCCAAACGAGGTCAAGTTCACAAGATTCAATGTGTTTGCGCATCAACCCACCTGGACGAATTCTCGGATGTCATGCTCGCCTGAGAGCCCGGCTCGCGCTCTTGATGAGAGCATTCAAGATGAGAGCAGTGCTTTCGCCTTTTCCCAACTCGGCTTCATCTTCAACAAGACTGCGTTCTCGGACATCTGCTTGTCACCTTCCCTAAAAGAGCGCCACGGTTTCTTCAACCGTCCGAACGCTTTCAACATTGTCCACGACCTGTTTCCAGTCTTTTCTCAAAGCAAAATCAGTAGCTTCCAGGATATCTTGTATCCCTCACCCTGGTATTGGTCCAATAAAGTGGCCTACGACCAAAGCGACGATTATCCCTGGGATAACAAGAAAGACAAGCTTTACTGGCGTGGCTCTACAACTGGTGGCTTTTCCAGGAATGGAGGTTGGAGACGTCAGCATCGGCAATTATTCGTCGAAAAGATCAACGCGTTAGATAATACCATGGTCCTGGAGAATCAGAGTCCCGAGCCCGGTTCGTTCGTCGAATGGAAACTCAAAGAGAGACCGAGAACGGATTTCAAAAACCTCATGGACGTCCATTTCGCCCACGTCGGCCAATGCGATCCAGGAGATTGCGATGCACAGAAAGAGTTCTTCGACATTGCCAAGCCGGATAAGCAGCACGATGCCTGGCAATACAAATACCTCCTCGATATAGACGGCAATGCCTTCAGCGGGCGCTTCTATGCATTTTTGAAGAGCATGAGCCTAGTATATAAAATGGCGGTTTTCCGGGAATGGCATGAGGAATGGCTACGGCCATGGGTTCATTACATACCGCTAGGCTTGAAGGGCGATGAGTATGTAGAGAGTGTGCGGTACTTTAATAGTGAGCCAGATGGGAAGATACAGGCGCCCAAGTTGGCCATCCAAGGGAGGGAATGGGCTGGGAAGGTATTGCGAAATGAGGATTTCGAGGTGTGGTTTTTCAGGCTGTTGATAGAGTGAGTCTCCTGAATCTTCAATCTTCAGAACTCTGCTGACTCTAATTGCAGGTACGGCCGATTGGTGGATGATGACCGGCAGAACATAGGCTATGGCAATATCTAAACGTATAATTATACATATAATACAAGCATTCAGCAAAATCCAATAATTCTCATAAATGCTGAGGCAAAGGAGGAGCACCTGCAAATATGCATCAAGCATCTAATCTTTCTTGTTTTCTTCTCACCTCGTCCTGTTCACTCCTATGAATATCGCAGGATGTCAGATGGCCAAACCCCCCTCTCATTTTCTAATGTACCCCGAGATTCCAACCCTGGGACCGCAGTGCGGATAGCTGGGACTTCTTTCTACATGCGTAAGGGTACACCACCGCATTGTTCCTAAGCGATGAAACGGGGGAATCAGCTTGTGGTTCTAGACCACGAAGGCTGCTTAGTCTCTGGCCCATCCAACTGCGGCAGTCGTCGTGGAGTCCTACCCTTCGACGCAAACATTCCTCTGAAGGGGTACCATACAGCATCTTCGCTATCGATACCGCGGACGAGCTCACGGATTTGGCTGATGATATCGTAGGGCTCGAGACTCGCGCTGTAGCAAACCATGGCATCGGCTGCGACAGTACTCGCAACGGCACGGAAACCATGACCGTCACCGGCGGCACGACGGTAACCCAACCGCAAAGATGCTCTCAACGATCTCCCAAATTGTCTTGACTCCATCATTATCTAAGCAACAGTGCAAGCTGGGACCGACTTGATGTATTGTATTCCCTGTCGGGCTCTTGCATGATTGGATACTATAATCCATCTCCGCAGCTTTCACCACTGGAATGGGTGGATCGGTCTCGGCTCCTTCGACATGTTCTAGAGGCTACGTTGAAGTCAAACTTTGGCTCTTCTAGCGCAGAAACCCTCTACATTCTCAGAGCGTCATCTTGTCAAACAGGAGCCCTCGTCGTAGGCCAACCGTGCACTGAGCAACTTGCTCCTGTTGAGTTGCCCCGCGCCCTCAGACTCCTGACGGAGGACTACGTCAAGATGCCTGACAAGCTTCGTGGCGTTATTGTCGGTTCTCAGCCAGAGCCCGCCATCCTGAATAGGATGAAACGTGTCTTCCTTGAACTCCGAGAGGTTGCGCTCCAAGACATCGTTGTGAAAGGCTTGTAGGGAGTTGAAAAGATCCCCGAGATGAAAGTCTTGACCGATAATAATTACATCGACGGAGTCGCTGAAGTAGGTGTGAAAGATGCTGGGAATGCTACGGTGGGCGAACATTTCCGCAATTTTTGACAAAGGTCCTCATATTCTGCAAACCGAGACCGAGGGAAGAATATCTATATATGCCTATGTCGAAGCCTCGACGTTCCCAGCCGCTTCCCTTTGTTCTCGCTCCTTACCTCGCCCCGTGCTCGAACTCGACATTTTGCGTCTGCAGCTGCTACGTGCTCCACCATGTAACCAGTTCGCAGCGCTTTGTTGGAGCCTACGTTGCATCTCCGCCTGGACAGTGGTTGTCAGAACTTGGAAGCCAATGATGAAACGCTTTGATTGCAGATCGACTCATCTCATCCACCTGCGCTCCCAAAGGCCCGTAATCCGCGCGCTTCCCAACTCCCTTGATGACTCGAATGGGGACAATAATCTACCTTCATTTTGAAAATCACTCCAAAATGGGCGACACGTGCAAAGGAAACCCTATGTCTCAGCAGCAGCTTCGGATCTGATGACATTAGAAAATCTCTTGTAGTGCAGCAAAAAGAAACATCCAATCGGGAATCAGGAACCAGGCCATATTTGATTAATATGGCCGTCTTGATTCATGCAGTCCCGGCATGAACCAAGATAGACAGCCTCTTCCTCTGAACTCAGTGTCAATGTTCTCATTCGACATCGCGGGCGACCTGAGCTGCGTCCAACATTATCGAGAGTGGGGGGCTGGAGTATGACATACAGCATGCAGGAAGCTTGTGAACCCGTATCAGCCAGAGGTAAAGATGACAAAAAGGTTACGAAAAAGCATTAATCGTAAAGGCTCTCATCATCGCTACTGTAAATGCGGTCAATCATTACCAAGTCTGTCGTCTGACCGAGTAGCAGCTGCGGATTGGCCAGAGATAACACATGTGCTAGCCCTTCATGAGGACCTAAGAAGGAGATAAAAAATTCAGCACTGTCACCTTTACAGATCGTATCAAGGGCCACCAAGACCCGTGTGGACTTCTCGGTCTTCAACAAGGCAGACGAGATACCATCTTGAAGGTCTGTGCGACCGGAGCAATAGTCGATGACTGCATCGCCCTTGGCAGGATCCAGTAGCGAAGACACGTAATTACTGCCTGCGCCAGCCACAGCAACAATCGGGTGAAGGTTAGATGCTACGGCTAACTTGATCGCAAAGGCGCCAACGGCAAAGGAGCCTCCATACACCAGGAAAGAGGCGGGCTTATGTACAGTAGCAGGAGCCTATAGCTGTGATAATCGGAGAGTCCTATATAAAGCCAACGATGCAGTCAGAGCGGCCAGGGTGATGCTTGCAGTCTCAAGGCACTAGTATCAGTACGGCAATGGGGCAGTCGGAATTTGGAGTCGGAGCTGGCATGTAGCTGCGTACCTTCAAAGCTGACAGATGAAGGTAAGTGGGCGGTGGTGAATGCCAATGCAACAGCATACTCTGCATAGCTTCCGTGGGGTGCTTGGATCTCGTGTAAGGCAAATACTCGATCACCAACCTGATTTGTTTGCCCCGTTGAGACATCGTCCCACCCTCGGCGGTCAGAACCTTGAAGCCCGTGACGCCCTGGCCCACTTCACGTATAGTTTCGGCGATGTCGTCGTCCATGTTGATAGGAAGCTCTGGTATCCACCATGTCTTCCAGTTTTTAGGGTTAGTACCGGACACCTCGACTTTAATTACCTTTTTGCCAGCATCAGCTGTTGGAATTGGCGAATCGATAATCTCTGTCCTGATACTTTTGTATACTAGAACTTCTTCCATCATGCCTGAGCGTACTTGATTTCGGACTTTGACTCGGCTATGTATCGAGATGCGGGTTGACGCGCGGCAACGCCCCACTTGTAGTTACTCAGATTGGGGGGAAATTGCCTCTCTTGGACTAGAAAGGTGTCATGTTTCTGGTCACGTGGTGTAATAAGAACGTTGACCAGTTCACACCAGCACAAACTAACCTACCAACTTCACCAAACACTACCTAAGAAAATTATTCACGATGACTTCAGTGCCTGGCTTTGGAGAGAACACAGACAATCATGAGGTTGTCTCGACTTTCGCTCACTCAGTGAAAGACAAAACCTGTACGTCCAGCCTACATCAATGCCGCTGTGGGGGAAAGTCCTGATCCCAATCACCATCTCTACTAAACATGAGTCTTTCCTCTAGTCCTAATCACCGGGGTTGGCCCAAATGGCCGTGGCGCAGAACTCACGCGAAGGCTAGCAACTCAAAGTCCGGCTCTTTTGATCCTCACTGGCCGTACGCTCAATAGAGTCGATGCCATAAAAAAGGAAATCGTTGAACGTTATCCTCATGTCTCAGTCCAAACCCTGAAGCTGGATCTTTCATCCTTCCATTCGATCAGGGAAGCTGTCAAGCAATTGTCTTCACAGCAGCAACTACATATCGATGTCTTGATCGCCAATGCTGGAATTATGAATATTCCAGATCGACAACTCAGCTCGGACGGCTACGAAATGCACCTTGCTACCAATTATCTTGGCCCTTTTCTCTTCACCCTCGGCCTTCTAGAACACTCGGTGTTTGCTAAGAAGGGACGTATCGTAAACGTTGGGAGCAATGGCTATGTCTTCTCTCCGTTTCGTTTCGCAGACTACAACTTCGAGGGAAAACCGCTCCCAGATGATGAGAAACCACCGAAGAAATTGTGTGATCAATACGGCCTACCCTGGTCGCTGGAGTATACGCCGACAATTGCCTACGGCCAAAGCAAGACAGCGCTAATGCTTTGGACTCTACATCTGGCAAAGCGCTTTGCTCACAAAGGCATTTCTGCCATATGCGTGCATCCCGGAGGTGAGTCTTGCGTAACGATCTTTCCCAACCGCGAAGACTTCATTCTGACTTAACAGCAATTGCCACGGATCTGTGGCGACACATGCCGAAAGACATTGTGGAGCAGACATTCACCATGATGCCAATGAAAACCATGGCTCAAGGTGTGAGTACGACTTGTGTAGCTGCTCTCGACCCCAAACTTGAAGGTATCAGCCCTCGTCCACGTTTGTGGACTTCTGCTAATGGCCAATTAGACTCTTCGGGGGGATATCTCGTCGACTGCCAGCTCTCGGAGACATTGGAATGTGCAAGGAGTGAGAGTCTGGCAGAGAAACTTTGGTCATTGAGCGAAAGTTTAACGGCGGACATGCCTTGAGCACTCCCAACAGAGCCACCAACGCTTATGAACTAGCTAAGACAGTTAGTCACCCCGAAGTAAGAGCGTGATGACTTCGCGAAGTGCACTTTGTTCTCCTAGTGACAAGTCTTACCCGGGCCTTTCCATCCTCTCTCCCTCTTGACCTCGGAAACCCGTTCGACAAAGACGTCAGCAAGCTGTAAAGGCTCCGTCAACAGGTCGTCTGTGTCAAGGTTGCCGGCAGCCGCGACCAAATACTCGGAACTCAGATGGTCATCCAAAGTTTTCCGGTCGGCAGAAAACTTTGGTCGGCGTACCTATGTAATAACATCAAATATGGTTTTGCAATGGAGGCCAGGATGAGTCTCCTCACTTCTCATGAAAAATGATGCTTGGGACCGCACTGCTCTTCTACACATCAAAACCGTATATATCTGAAAGCCCGGTTCTCTCTTTTCCACTGCCTTCGCAACATCTGAAAACAGCTGCTTCACCTAAAATCAAGACATTCGGCTCAAATTAATCTCACCACAGCAGGGCCAAACAGGTCTACAAACCCTTACTACTTTGTCAGATTTGGGACGGAGAACACCTATCATCTCTACTGAATGGCCCATTAGAAACCCTTACACAGGAAATCCCTTCACATCAGACGGGGGATGTCCAGCAACGCTTCCGTGAAGTAGAATGCGGCATAGAAGTTGAAAAGAACTCTTTGGTCCCGACGTGGAACATTTTCTACTTTGCTCCTACGGCCTACGCTCCAGTATTCTATCGCCACCCTCTTTGACCACTTCGCCCCGGCCTGCCCTGCTCGGCATCAGCCGAGCCTGTTTCACTATCATAAGTCGCATCTAGCTCCATCGTATTCCTTACTGTCATATCTCCCTGCTTCACCAGCCCCTCGCCGTCTCCGTCTGTACCCACCAGCGCGCTCGTGTTCCAGCCAGTCCCCGAAGATATCAGCTCAGTATCTGGACCCCTTCTCTTGCGGGGTGTGTCGTACCATGAAAAATGCCTCCGATAAGAGGGTTTCTGGCGAGAGGACTTGCGATAGTGTTCGGCGCCCGGACGGTGAAAGAGAATGAGGTAGAGGGGTCGTATAGCGGGGACGCAAGCGGCCATGATGACGACGTTGATTTCGACGCTGTTGAGGACTAGTGAGCTCATGACTGAGAGAGGTGCGAAAATGTGAGGTTCGCTGCCATGCGGTGAAGTGCACAATAGGGGGGGCACTGGAAGGTGAGTAGGAAAGTCAGGCCATTACCTATTCCAGATGAAGAGAGGGACGGTGTTCCCTTTAGATAAATTAGTGAGTAGTTCCGCATCCAAGTATATCACGAGGTGACGTACATGTGAAATCTGACCTTGCCGATTCGGAGGGCAGCTTCGAAGTTTTGATGGCCCCACAGATCGCTGCACTGGACGTATACATATATTAGCGGTGGTTCTCGCTGAAACTCTCTCCGGTGGAATGGGTCTAGCGAGGAAAATATCAGACGTACAATATGCCAACGCTCATGATCAGACTCAGGTTGACTTTTTTATGAGTTGGCATCTGGAGCGTCCATATTACAGACACAGGAATCGCTGCCAGACCGATATCCAAGAATGCGCTATAACCTGCAAGACTTATCAAAGGCTGAAACGAAGATTTCAAGAGTCAGTTGATACATACTGGAGGCGATGATCGTCCAAACAGTTAAAGTTTGCGGATTCCAGCATTTCCCTGGGGTATTGACTTCCCAGAGCTTGGTGAGGGGAGTGCACTGAGTCCAGACGAAGACGATGGCCAAAGAGAATAAGATGAACTGACTGATCATGAAGAAGTAAAGCAAATAGCGTATTCTCCTGTTAGGCATACCGATTCGCATGATTAAGAAACCGACTGAGATTTTTCCGAAGGCGAGTCCAAGCACGCAAAATGTTTGCGATATCCAGTTGATTTTTAAAGCCGATTCAACAGTTGACAGTGAGAGGAAGTAGACGTGACGAGTACCTCCCACATTAGCGTAGACAACCCAGAGAATCGTGAAAGTCAATGACCAGACCTGGGAAGGCATTGTGAGTCAGCTATCTTAGTGATTTGTGTTTGCGATGCGCAACTCCGTTGCGAGCTCACCACAGTCAGAATAATGGCCCAGTCATCCCACCACATATTTCGCGTTATGAATACTCTGCAGTAAACGCGAAGAGCGACAAAAACCACAGCGAGAGAAGCAAGAGCCCAGGAGATCCCCGTCAAGACAGCATTTCTGTCTGCATCCCCGCCGGGCGGAGGGGGTCCTGGATCCATGGCCCGATAGAAGTTCCACTCCTGATCGAAGCGGGAGCACTCACAAGAAGTTTGATTCAAGTTGTGAGTATGAAAGAAGGAAGAAACTGAATGCCTTCTTGATTACCGATTCGAAATACAGTAAAGGATTCAGGTGGTGCAACGGAACTGTTGCAGGTCCAGCTTCATGTACCGTATGCGGGTGAGAGTTTTAACACTTCTCATAACACTTCTCAAGCTCGTCACTTGATTATGGGGACCATACTTGAAGGGTCGAGCGAAGAAGTCCGGAGGAAAGCACCGTATTAGGCTAATGGAAAAACCATAGAGATTCGAGAATCCTAAGTAATTATAGCCAAAATTCGACAATCTAGCTGATTACTTGGTTACAATTCTTTTCAAACACAGCAGACCATCGAATTTGAGTGTGCTTAAAACTGTACTTGAGTAAGGAATCTTGAACCTGCGTAGTACTCGAGACCCAGTCTTTCACATTAGTGTCTGCGTAAAGGATGCGAGGATATCGAAATGTATCGAAGGGGGATCTCTTTCTGTGGGCATCTGTTTTGGACATACCCACGAGGGGTAGATAATAGTCACCTGTATGTCTATACATGACAAGGTTACGGCCGCAACCACCTTGATCCAGGGTCTGATTCCACAAGTGTGTGACGGTTGAGGTAGCCCAAGCAAGCATATTCGGCAAAATTAAGTGTCCGCTGAGAAAGATTATTTCTCTCAAACGTGCATTCAGCTCAGTCTTGTAACGGTGTGAGACTTTCTTCTTTTACTTTCTTTCTCTTTTCCAATGCAGACCGCAGTTGGTGAACAGGCTTGCAAAGATACTCTCTGATGCAAGTCAAAGTCGCTGAACCTAGGGTTCAGAGAATTGTGCAAGGTGCTCGCCGTTGTATGCAAATTGCACAATTAGGGCTACTGCATGCATTCGCTAATGTAGTAGCATCATTCATGTCCGCTTATATCATCCTTTGGTGGGGTGTTGTGTCCTTCCTATCATTCTCCTCGTTCCTCCTATCATTCGGAGTACTCAAATTCCGGAGATAGACAAGAACAAGATCGCAAGGAGACTTGCTGAGTGTTAAGCTCTTGAGGCGTGATTTTTCCATATCTCTTCAAAGAAAAATGGTAATAATCCTACGTAGCTCCCTGACTAGTCAGATATTTGCCAATATTTGATGGCAACTTGCATCTCCAATCGGATTGCAATAAGAATATGCATGCAATCTGCAATTGGAACCCTAGCTGAACCAAACCCACGGATGCCTCGCCGATTGGAGCAAGCGTACATGAATGGCCTTTCGGAAATTACTTTTACAATGAGGGAATTCTCGCTTGTCGTCTCGCAGACACAGGTACCTACTTACTTTACGGCACAGATCTGGCGCCATGGAATACATGGATGGCGCTAATTATTGTACTATTTTACAACTCGAAAACGAAAGATGTTAGTCATAACACTTTTAATGTAGAACTTAGGTACTCTCCTCGAATAGTCATACTGCTCTCTTCATTGACGGAGTCCGGCTCCAAGAATCCAGTCTCGATACTAGGTCTAAGGTCAGGAAGGTACCTTAACGGAAGGCCATGGGTCCAAGAAACGGTGTAAAGGCGGTTACTTTTGGAGAGATGGTTTCAGTACAGTTCCAGGGTATCAGAACTATGTGACGATTATTTTAATAAAACGTTTTTCAAAATCAACAGTATTAAAATATCAACGGTAATAAATCAGTTAATAAAGATATACGTATTCATAAAAAGAACCGGTACAATTATTTTACCGTTTAATATTTGGAACCATTAAAATGTCAAGTCTGCCAAGCCAGATACTCGGAAGGTCTCTACGCTGAGAGAACTCAACGCGGTTGGAAGGAGTGGCCGAAGCCTATAGCAGGTGCAGCCGGGGATTGCTTAGTCATAGTCTTAGTGGGGAAGCATATCTTCCCTGCAAGAGCCTTCATAGATTCTACATCTTCTTGCTACCCACACAAGCACTGGACCCACTACATATAACGCTCTTAAAGAATTAAGTGCAAAAATGAGCGATTTAGCCAATTTTCTCGCGGGGGTGTCCTTCAGATCATCAGATGTATGCGTGGGGTTGGCATGTGGGCCTTGGGGGCTGTTGATACCATGGACACTTGCGCCTTGAACTCTGAATCTATCTGTCGGATAACAGACTTCTGATAGTAGAAACCGTATATTTTAAGAAACGGTTCTACTACGGTATCTCGATAGCTATCGTTATTTGAGATATACGTATTAAAAATTAAAACCGTAATTATTTGAAAACGTATTAGAGACTTCATCGCCTTTAGGCAGAATTTAATTTTGATACGTCACAAAAAAAGTACCGTATATATACCGTCAATATACGGTAGTTTCCCACCCGCAAAGTCCGCTAAGGTAGGTAGGTAGGTAGAGTACCTACCTTGGCACCTTACCTCTTGACCTCTATGCGGCGGGTATCTACGTAATTTGCCTTGTGCCCTAGCTAAAGTACCTCGCTTACCTACCCAAGACACTTTTCAGATCCTTACTACTCAATCTCCACCTCGAGTTTCTAGGTGATCTGCACGTGGGCAAAGATGTCGTACTTCGGAGCCGTGATCGCTGCAACCAGGATGTGTCTTAGGAACCGGGCATATTGGCGTAAAAATGTGCAGCGTGGTGGAGGTGCGCGGACCACATTGACCAGTAATGATCAATGGGTACTATCTACTGAGTATACTGTATGGGACCTGTAAGCTCTAGGTTAAAGGTGGAATGACTATCAAGACAGGTCATTCATTTACTTAGGCCCGTAAACGAGGAGCAGCTTGCGGTGCCGAGCTCGATCTATCATCTTTTCCGCCGAAAATTCCAAAGAACAGGGTTGCGCAATACGGACTCTACAATTGCCAGCGTATTTTATGGTGGCTAAACTGGTCCTATTCTACCTTTTTATGTAATTTTATTCTGCCTGTTTGATCGGCTATCAAACTCCCACTTTCAAGACACTCTTGATTGATAGCCACACTCTACGTTTACACAGCACAAAGGACCACGCTTTTTCAGATAACCAGCATTGACCTCACATCCTCATACCTGCGATTCAGCAATATATTCAACATGGATGACACAACAGAGCCTGAAGTCTCGTCGCTGTTGGCACAAATTGACAATCTTGGCAAGCGCCTATCCTCAGACAGCAAACAGGATGCCGAAACACGCAAGAAATTACGTTTGGCCGCGCGCAGTTTGAGTAAGGCACTGGAAGAACCCGGTGACATCGTAGAAAGAGTTTGCTTCTCGGTGAGGAACCCCTCCTAGCTCACACTTTGTGATTTCACGTTGGTCACCACCATAGCCATTACTGACGACCCAACTCACTAGTTTATGGAAGAAGTTGCCATTCGTATTGCCATCGATCTGGATTTGTTCAACATTCTGGTGAAGGGTGGGAAGCCACAGACGCTCAACGATTTGACGAAAGCAACGGGAGCTGATGGGTTGCTGCTTGGTATGCCTTTTACTAACATCTTTTAGTCTTCACACTGACTGATGCATTCCGCAGCTCGCCTACTTCGTTCACTTGGCTCAATTGGCGCAGTAGGAGAGGTTGGGAATGTTGGCGCAGAGGCTTACGTACCAAACGAAGGTGACCAGAACTTTCGTAATACCGCCATTGGCTGCTGGAGTTGAATTCTGGTATGGCATAGGGCTTTCCTATCATAATGTCTTCCAAGCCATATATATGGTTTTTTCTTCTCACTATTGCGAAGACCCCCCGCTCAACAATGGCTGACAATCTATCTCAACTGCTAGCTTCGATGTCCTCAGCCCAAACTGGAATAACCTCCCAGCATACCTCAAGGAAACCAATTATCGCAATCCGACCGATTCCATGAAGGCGGCTTTTTATAGAGCGCATAACACTAAAAGTCACTTCATAGCATTCCTAGCCACTAACCTAGACTTCTAGAGATCTTTCTAAGTCTACATGAGTGGGTTTGACGAAGGCAGAACGAACTGGACCGACTTTTTCCCGGTGGAAGAGGAAATCTGCAAAGGCGCCCGCCAGGATCAGGAGGCTATCATGTTTATTGACGTTGGCGGTGGTATGGGTCATGAGGGTCTTGCATTGAAAAAACGACATCCAAATCTGCCAGGCCGCTTCATAAACCAAGATCTACCTCAAATCGTCTCTGAACAGAAGCTGGATGGGGTAGAGTCCATGGCTCACAATTTCTTTACCCCTCAGCCACTCAAAGGTAGGCGCCGACTCAAGCTTGCAAATAAACCCTTTACTTTGCCGCACTCAGTTGCACTATCTAGCCAAAATTGGCAAAATTCTAGATAATAAAACCTAACCTCATCCGTGGCCTAGCTGCCCGCGTTTACTACCTACGCTACATCCTGCACGATTGGAATGACACGCTCTGCCGGACCATCCTCCAGCACATCCGTACGGCCATGGATCCATCTTACAGCAAGGTTCTGATTAATCAATGGATCGTCCCGACGCAACGAGCCACCCCCTTCATGACACACCAAGACTTGAACATGATGGCGACATTCAGCGCAATGGAGCGGACGGAGGAGCATACGCGGGAACTGCTGGAAGGGGCGGGACTGCGCATTGTGCATATTTGGCGGGCCGATGATGTGGAGAGCGAGTGTATTGTTGAGGCGGTAGCCAAGTAGGGGCGGCTTGGTCAGCGAAGGGTAGTACATTAGTGGATTGAAACCTCGAGATCCAAGCGCGAACCCGACGACTGATCTCGTTAGAGACAGAACATAGGAGTGTGTACTTAACAATCTCGAGCGCCCGCGGAAAAAGCAGTATCCAATAACTGCCGAGATATAACATAAATGCTTCTTTTAGCATACAGTCACTACTACTATTCCACCAGCACCATAGGTTCTATTATAAACAACTGGTACCTACACCATAGGTTTTATTACAATACTCCGATTATGGAATGGCTTTATCGCTCCAGTGGGACTGGGGGTTAGTCGGTCGCATGGCAGAGTGTTCTCGCGCTGCATGGTTATTTCGCATATTTCGCATATTTCGCATAGTGGGTTTGCAGGCCTGCAATATCGCATAGTGGGACGTGTTTTCGTGTCAGGCACGCGTTAGTCAGGAGATTCATGGCTCGATGGGAGCTCTATTTATATGGGCTGCCCACCAGTGTTGGGCTCCTCATTCGATTCCCACCCACACCTGTATCTAGCTTCATTTTCACTCCAGGTTTAGCTGAACAAGCATTGGGAGTTTTCCTAGCACTGGGGGGTCTACATATGCCTCTTCAGGTAGCTAGCCCCGGTGTTGGGACCCCGCAACACATTTCCACATGATTCCAGCTGTTTTGGAGTCTCTACATGATGGCAGGCGAAGACTANGAACAAGCATTGGGGTTTTTCCTAGCACTAGGGGGTCTACATATGCCTCTTCAGGTAGCTAGCCCCGGTGTTGGGACCCCGCAACACATTTCCACATGATTCCAGCTGTTTTGGAGTCTCTACATGATGGCAGGCGAAGACTAACACAACATTAATCTCTTTAGACGCTGCAAACTCTAAACTCTCCCTTTTCAACTCTTACGGAGCTTTCTTTTGATCACTAATCTCTAAAATATAAATAAAGGACTCTTCTTTAAGTCCTAACATAGTTCAATCTTATCAAAAGCAGATGATGCAGAGATACGAGATGCAATGGACAACGATTAGAAGGGAAAAGGTAGTAAGATCGCGTCGTCTAACCTCGGCGGTTACTCTATCGGAGAACTCGGTATCATTGAAAAAGCTATTGGCTCTTCTCGTCACAAGACGCTGCGTCCAAGTACCGTTGCGTCACCGAGGTTCTACCTGATCAAGGTAAGACGCGCTAGGATGTTAGAAGCTTCTTGATCAAAAAACGCCTCAATACACCAAAGCAATGGCTCTACCTAGGTGGACCCGACCTAGATTGCCGGACTTCTATTGTATAAACAATTTCACCCTATCCTACGTGTCATTGCACTTGCCAAGTCGCCTGACTGGGAATACTTGTATGAGCAAGCAACATGATTGGCTTCTCCAATCCTGCCTATGGCCCAATTCCTATCATCTGACTCAACCCTTTGCCATTCGCGGACTCATTTTGCGTCTTTCTGGAAGACCTTTGACACTTTATTACCCCTAAGCTTCCGTATGGCTACCTTTCCGGATCCCTTCGAGAGTGCACGCGAGCTCTTTCGTTTGAGCACGGATGTGGGCGTATGCCGGAATATGGGATCGCATATATCCGCCGAGCATTCCACTTTCTTCTGCCCTCACGAGTATCTTGCAGTGTGACGTTTACAATTTCCGACCCATTCGAAAGACCGTCGTTACTGCTTTGGCTGGGTATCAAAGGCCGATCTGTTCTTCTACTATGACCGCGCAGTACCCCTAAGTCGACGACCTTACTTCATAGAGTCAGACTTTATGGAATGTAAATACTTGTCTTGCCACTGTCGCCGCCATTTCCATTGACATAATGAACCCCATGGACTATGTAGCCCCTGTGGCATTGATTTCAACGAGCGCACTTAATTTTGATGTATCATGGCGACTAGCTATATGTCTTCTGCCATTCTTTGTCATCATACTACGTGCCATATATCAGGCCTATTTCACAACGCTGCGAGATATACCGGGTCCATGGCAAGCCCGGTTCACACGCCTGTGGCTACTGAATGCCATCAGCTCCCGCTCCTTTCATACTATCAATCTTGATCTGCATCGTAAATACGGTACGTTAGTATCCTATCCCTCGGTCTCACCACTCAGCCTAGAGAGATTGCCTGCAACCCCCTAACGAGATATAGGGGCCATCGTCCGTATTGCTCCTAATGAATACAGCATCGACGACCCACAGAGTGCCAAAGTCATTTACCGATCAGTGGATCAGCTGATAAAGGTAACTGAACACAATTTCCATTTGTCCACATAACGGATGCTGACACTTTCAATAGTCCCCACGATATCTAGCATGGGGGGTACCTACGATTGAACAAAACATATTCAGTGCGCAAGACATCTCCCGCCATGCCGAGAGACGGAGACAAACTGCTCCATTATATCAGTGGAACGCCATCTTCAACTTCGAACCACAGCTCGATATGCTTTCCGAGGAGTTTTTGGCAAGAATGTCTGATCTCGCGGATTCCCATGATGTTACTGATCTCAACCAATGGTTCCACTACTACGCTCTTGACGCCATTGGGACCATCGCTGTAAGTGTTTGCGGTGCAAAAAATCATCCAAGCAGAGTACAGATCAGTTGACTCATTCCCAAGCTCGGTAAACCATTCAGCCTCCTTCACGCCGCCGGTGACGTAGCCGGCCTCATGGCAGCGGTGCAAAGCTACTCTCGATACGGTGCCGTCGTCGGCGTGTATCATGAACTGCATCCATCAACATTTCGGCTTCTTTCTCCGCTTACCCGGAAGGGCGCCTATGGCCCCGGCTACCTGGTGCGATTCATGAACGCTGCGATCGCGGCCGAAGGCACCAAGAAAAATTCCAGCGATATCGAGCATCACTTCGTCAGCATGCTTTACGCGATGCACTCTGCGTCGCCGCAAAAGTTTACGCAGGATGACATCCGCTTTCACATTGTACCTAGCATAGGTGGCGGAAGTGATACGACGGCTATTACTCTTGGGGCAGTGATTTATCATCTGATCAAGAGTCCAGATGTATGTTGTAATGTGTAGATTGCGACAGGAGCTTGATGGCAAGAGAGAGAAAGGGAAAATTAGCTGGCCTGTTAAGCTGAGAGAGACGCAGGACTGTGCCTATCTGCAGGCTGTAATCAAGGAGACTATGAGAATGTATCCTGGGAATGGTCTGACCTTGCCAAGAATCATCCCCGAAGGTGGGTTGATGCTTGGGGGGCGTAATTTTCCGGCCGGTGTACGTTGGCTCCTCCACTCCCTACTTCCGATCTTTTCCTGTCTCTCACCCGGGCTGCCACACACTCTCCACCCCTCACCCGGGCCTCTGAACTCCCATACTAAGTTATTCCTATGGCAACCGTTCAGATGCTGACAGACCGTTTCGCAGACAATCGTAGGCATCAACGCCTGGGTTGCAAACTTTAATAAAGACATCTTCGGCGAGGATGCCATGACATTTCGCCCAGAGCGGTGGCTTGATTCCCTGCCCGCGGGACTCGTTGAGATGGATAACTACTTCTTCACGGTGAGGAACCACATGTTCCCCTTTCTCCGTATCTATTCATCCCACCAACCATGGATTTATTACAATTCCGCTATCCTGTAGCAACGTTAACAAGTCAAATGATGCTCCATCATCCTACACTGCAGTTCGGCAAAGGCCCCAGAATCTGCTTGGGCAAGAACATCAGTCTGCTGGAGATCTGCAAGCTGATACCAATGCTGGTGCTCGAATACGATTTTGAGCTGGCGGGTGGACGGGACGCGGAGTGGACACTGCTGAATGATTGGTTTGTGAGACAGAGAGACTATCGGGTGAGGATTTCTAGACGAAGAAACGGAGTGGTGAGGGATCGGGGGTGAAGTTGAGAAAATGAGAAGGGATGAGGAGGGTGGTGTATGCTTGCGCTTTGATTTGGAAGAGTAGAGTTGATGATACGGCAAGTCTAGGAAGACACCTAAGGTTTTGCTGTACGCTGAGACACAGGCCACAAGGCCGAATAGATAATGCTCTACTCCGTAAGGTGTTCGACCATACCCTTGGGCCTACCAGGGACTACCAGCACCTTCCTCCTTTGAGTGACTCAAAATGATAGATTCACCCGATGCCCCGCCGGTCGCTAGTCAAAAGACCAATTTCATGCTGACGGGACATGAAGTATCCTACTACTCTACCACTTAAGGCCTAGGCGAATGCGCGCCAGGCTGGAACCATGACAACGAGCGGGAAAGGATTTTTAGCGAGATCGTCGAATAAATAGCTCGATACTACACGAGTCCTCTTTAATAATTACGAAACATGGCTCTAAAAAGGAGACGATCCACTCTGCGCGGATATTTAGGACTTTGGATGACGACCCGCCTCATAGCCATCACACCCCGCTCTTACGTGAGCCTACCTTCAATCCTCGAGAAGGATTGGGCTGCGGCAAAATATTCTCCAATGCTACTCAAGCGGGCGGGCCGGCCGAGCTGGCATTGGCACATCCTGAAGCTTGCTAGTGGTGGAAATGCTTGCGCTACGGTGAAGGGTCTTTACATGCGCGAAGGACTTTCAATACTACTCGAGCGGGCCTCGTAAGCGTTTTTAAATCCGAAAGGATCCAAAGTTTCCCTTTTCCTTTGCGGCTGGTCCGATGTTTCCTTCTACACCTCGTTTCACCGTGTATGGTGGGCGCCGCAGAGTCTACGTATGCACTTGAACATTTGTAATACCTAAGGTACTGTGTCTAGTCGTGATGAAATTTTTGCCTGCTCTTCGATATCTTTAAAGTCCTTCTCGTTTGCCTGATTCCGTCTCTCCACTTCCTGAATTGGTTCCCCCCTACAAATGCACAACATTCACGACAAGAGGCTATTCTTTCCACAGCGAAGAATCCAGTGGATCTTCAGATATCACTGGTACCACAATAACTAGGCTTCGTGGAGACGGTTGAGGATGTCTAACTCACCCGCTGCTGTCGTCCACGACTCGTACTACGTGCAGCAGATTACAATCATGTTTGTGTTTTCGGTCCTTGCGATACTGGCGGTCTCTCTTCGATTCTGGGCCATGAGGATTCGGAGGTCATCGTTCGAGTTGCACGACTATCTCATCGTGCTGGCCCTGGTAAGAATCTACCGTCGTGAAAATCGGCTTCTCTGAACTCGTAATATCAGGTCTTCACCTTAGGCACTGCTGCCCTTTACATCTACGGTAATTCATAATATCTTGTCTCCTGTACGAAAGAAGATGCTAAAATCGCATCTAGATGGGTTTCTCTCCGCTGCGAACGTGCCACAAGGCAGCGAAGGCCAAGAGAAAATCCTGGTCTGGGTCTTGAAGGTAATACTTCGTAGTTTATAGTACACCAAGGTTGATGACATATCGGCCAGCTTCAATTCATAAGCCCACTTATCTGGGTAGCCTCGGTCACAGCCATCCGCACTTCGATCATTTCACTCTACATCCGACTGTTCCCGACACGACCCTTCCAAGTAGCGTGTCACGCAGTACTCGCCATAAATCTGGCTTTCTGCCTAAGTACGGTTCTTGCGGACTGTCTCATCTGCCGACCGATATGGTATCGGTGGGATCCCTCAGTGCAGGCTGGTACATGCGGACGTCTGGACCGGCTCCACATGTTCATTGGCGTTTTCAATCTTCTGCTTGACATTTGTGTCGTCGCTATGCCTCTGCCAGTACTCTGGGGTCTAAAGATGAGTATGAGCAAAAAGGTCGCTCTGACCGGCATCTTCGCGATGGGAATTGTGTTCGTCCTCCCTTTCCAAGACTGTTCATACCGAATTCTTGATCTCATCTGACACATGCTCTTAGCATCTGCGGCTGCACACTCTATCGCATCTGGCTGACAGAGAAGCTCTCCGGAGGCGATACTGAATCGTCAAATCCTCTGATAGGGATACTCGCTGCCCTTGAAGCGCTCCTTGGAGTCATCAACGCCTGCCTCCCCTTGCTAAGACCTATTTTTAGAAAGATGGGAAGATCCGCGCCCAAGAAGGACAAGAGCGATGATGGAAACGACGTAAAAAGGAACAACAACATTACGTCAGGTAGCATCCCCATAATGCTGCGTGTGAGTCACTTATGGAGTAAATCACTTCAATTATATACCTCAAGTGATGAGGAACCATCGTCTCCAAATGTCTATGGCGATGATAGCCCCATGAATGCTGCAAAGGGAACCTTACATGAATCCAGGGTTAAAAGCATCACTGAAACGAAGGGGCCAGAGATCTCTGTTTGCCGATTTATCGACGAAGAGAGCGCCTTGTGCGAAGACTACGCTTCACTCAAAGAGAAAACAAGTGGCGATGTACTGGTTGGTGAACTTAGATGACCATTGCCAGTCTTTGCAGGAACCAAGCTCTAGTCAGTCGTCAAGCACTGGAGTAGAAATCAGGGAAGGTGTAATGGGAGGTCAGGATTGAAGTTATGATGGCTGCACTCGGCGAACTCATGAGGTCTTGTTTCTGCTCTGGCGTTTCGTGATCGGCGTTGTCTTAGCATAATCTAGACCAGGGGACACACCTTGGTTTTGTCTGACCTGGGCTAATAATACATCCAGCCACTAAGCCGATTCCGAGAGGTTCAGCAACTGTAAAGCCAGTGATCAAGATTCACTACAATGGTAGATTACCACTTCCTCCGACTACCCCTTTCTCTTCGTATCTTGCCCCCAAACACTCAATAGTTGAAGGGGGGACAAGGGCGCAATAACGAGATTTGGGTACCACCAGAACTGATTTTTACGCACGGAATGAACTTTCAGGATGTACTGGCAGTTTTGAAAAAGAAGATTTGGGAAAGGTAGCAGAGGAAAATGGGATCGAATACTATCGCGACACTCAGGTGGTCATAACGGCCCCGTTTAGCGCTGACCCTCGCTGCCTCGGACATTGCGGCTGACAAATTAGGTATCTCTAGACATATCTCTTCCGTACAAAAATATACATCAGAAGGGTCTCACTGCGACATTGCCTTGTGGTTTTGGTTTTCACGAGGAACGCACGCATGATATCCTATTTACGTTGCGCAGAGATATCATGGGCTTCCCGTACCACTTCGTTACCTTGAATGATGAGCAAAGCTTGCGTCGCCGCCAATTATTGGATGGCTACGGCCAATTTGCGCAGCTCTCTATTTTGCTCCTACCTCTTGTATATCAGCTATGCTTGGGACTGCGTATTCTATTGTCTAGAATATGGCTTCCCAACCCCCAAGCGGTCAAAGAGCATCAAAGCCCGGTCATAGCAGGCTTTAAACAGCCTGGCAAGGGCTATTCGACGAATTTGCTGGCACGAATCCGTTGGTTCCTTGATGGCGAACTCTTCGAGGGTTCGAACACCAGACAAGAATGGCTGATTGCAAGTCTCTGGACTGCGTGGCTGCTTGTGCTAGTCTTCAAGGATACTGGCGACGACTACCTCCATTTGACGAGACGGTTCGGCATAGTTGCGGCTTCGCAGTTGCCACTTCACTATTTGCTAGCTGCCAAATCTTGGAGCCCCGTTCAGTATCTGACTCGAATGTCCCACGAGGAACTCAACCCCTACCATCGGCTTCTTGGGAGGATACTCATCGCGTTGTTCTCCGTCCATGCAGCGATGTACCTGAATTTTTACATCCAGTTGAACCTCCTGTCCAAACGGATTCAAGATCGAGACGTGATACTTGGGCTCATGGCAATCACTACTTTCATGCTCATTGGTACAACCGCTCTTGCGAAGATACGTACTTGGAACTACCGCCTTTTCTTCTACCTTCACGTAGTACTCTCTCTATCTCTCCTACCGATACTATTCTTCCACGTCTCCCATATTCGACGATACATTATCGAGTCAACGGCTGTCTATCTGATTCTCATTGTACAACGCAATGTGTCGCAGAGCACAGGTGAAGCAACTATGGAGCTTGTACCCTCGACCAATCTACTATCCATTACCGTGCCGCTCACAAAGACCCTTTCTTCCAAGACGTACGCACAAGGCCAGCACATCTACCTTGGCTTCCCCTCGCTGCCTCAGAAGCTCCGCATTAACCCTTTCTCAATCGCCAACAGGGATCCCCAGGACGACAAGAAGATAGAGCTTGTGGCTCGTGCTCTCTCCGGTACAACTGCTATGCTTGCCGATTATGCCCGCAATCAAAAGACCACAACTCTCACTCTCGAAGGACCCTATGGGGCCGCAAGGTACTTTCCAGACCTTGTGACTTACGATCGGGTTCTCTTCGTCGCAGGTGGGGTAGGAGCAACCTTCACATTGCCCCTCTACCTCGATCTGTTGCACAAAGATGCTAGAGGGGAGCAGGCGCCCAGTATAAAATTTGTGTGGAGTGTCCGGCAAGTCGCTGATGCTCGATGGGGTATCGAGAAAATACTCGAATCCTGTGGCACGCTGCCTGAAAGCTTCAGCGCATACACCACTCAAGGTGCTACAGACGGTTCGGGCTCCGAGCAATTGGCTCGCAAGGCACAGAGTCAAGCTGAACCGGAAGTCAGCGACTCTATTGAGCTTCAAGAGCGAGACCGCCTACTCAGCAACTCGCCTGAGGATTCTGCGTCAAGAGCTGCAAAGATGATGCAAAATGGCCGTCCTGATTTTCGTGCCTTGGTTGGTGAAGTGTTCTCGTACAATGACCGTGAGAGGGTCGCGGTTCTGGTTTGTGGACCCAGAGGTATGGGTGCGACCGTTAGAAAAGAGGTCGGGAGGTGGATTTGGAGAGGAAGGGACGTTTTCTGGCATGGGGAGGAATTTGGGTGGTGAGCTGGAGATTGTGGCTTTCAATAGGTATATCGAAAACGATGAACAAAAGATTTTGGTAAAAATCATCAGTATAATATTTGTTTGGGGTTTCTACGTGCCAACAACTTCGCTCCACGTTTCCGCCAATCAAGGTCCACCATGTTCCAGAGACAATGCAGCCGTGCTCATAAGGGACAATTTCTTCATACACGATATACAAGAATTTGAAACGGACGAAGACCTGCAGCGTTAGCATTGGATACCGATCTGAATTAATAAGCTCTGAAGAATGCTTCGAGGAAGCGCGGAGGTGGACTCAAGAAGTTTGGCAGACACTGTTGAACCTACAGATTGGCTGTCCATGCAACGTGAGGTGGCAGATATTGAGCGGTCGAGGAGATGGCTTCAACGTAGCGTGATGGATGTGAATGGTCACTGCATCGATCTAGTAGGTCTCCACATGAATATCGTACACTAGAGTCTAGTCGAGCAAACAACAAGCAAACAATCTGCTCTAGACATAATTGAGCAGTCTTTGCACTTCTACCATGGTAGTTACCGCCTTAATCCTCTAGAGCCCCATGTGCAAATTTTCAGAATCCCCCCTCCAGCTCGCCTGCTCTTTGTAACCATCAAGCCTTCAGCACACGCTAGCACCCGTGGAAATGGAAGACGATTTCGCATCGGACAAGGAGCGCATACCCTTGTGGCTAGACTGTGACACAGGTACATACAGCACGGTAAAGCGCGCCGATTGCTTCGGCCCTCAACGTTCGTTCCCTCTCTGACCATGACCAGGGCACGACGTACGAAACCCCCTCCCCAACCAATCCGTGCTTTCCTCTCCCACCCCGCAACCGGGGGATCCTGACGCTGGTCACAGGACGCCTTTGCCATCCTCCTCGCGGCCCACAATCCTTCCCTGCATCTCCTGGGCGTCAGCACCGTCCACGGCAATGCCTCCCTCGAGCAGACGACCGATAACACATTGAGTGTCCTGACGGCTATAGGGAGGTCGGACGTGCCGGTCCATCCTGGGGCTGCGAAGCCGTTCTGCAGGAACGCGGTGCATGCGGCTGATATACATGGTAACTTCTTCGCAATCTAAGCAAAGGATGACGGTGCTGGACGCTTGCTAAATGGTCACAAAGGCGTATCCGGTCTCGATGGCACGACACTCTTACCTCGACCTAAGTCGAAGCCTGTCACAAAGCCTAATGCTGTCCTGGCTATGCGGCACGCATTGATCGAGCAGCCCGAGGGGACGGCGTGGTTGGTGGCTACGGGGGCGCTGACGGATGTGGCTTTACTGTTCGCTACATTCCCGGAGCTGGTGGAGCGTATCAAGGGCTTGAGTATCATGGGTGGGGCAATAGGAGGCGGGTTCACGGACGCGCCGATGGGGCATGTGAAGGGGGAGGGGGAGAGGTTTGGGAATTGGACTAGGTGGGCAGAGTTCAACATCTACGTAAGAGCTACCTGAGGTCCTTTGACTTTGGCGCGGGAGTAGATCGGGGTCTGATGCTGAAGCAGTGCGATCCCGAAGCCGCGAAATCAATCTTCTCGAACAGCGCGCTTGCGGCCAAGACGACCCTGATACCGCTGGACCTCACCCATCAGGTCCTAGCGACAAGGGAGGTCCAGCAGACGTTGCTGACAGGGACACCCTTGACGACTTCCTCGACAGCTGCGGCAAATCTCCGACAAATGTTCCACGACCTCCTTCTGTATTTCGCCCATACCTACCGCGAGGTCTATGGCCTCACACAAGGACCACCGCTACATGACCCAATCGCTGTGGCTGTATGCCTGGAAGCAGTCATAGACCCGACCATGAAGGTCGCCGACAACGGAGGCGAAAGGTGGCACGTCAACATCGTAACGGATGGATTGCATAGCCGCCACGAGGAGGAAAGAGGGCAGGTAGGCAGAACGGTGATCACCAAAGCCGACCAGGGCGGCGTGCTCATCCCCCGGAGCATGGACGTCCACAGCTTCTGGAAGGTGCTAGACCGCTGCCTCCAAGCAGCCGAAAGAGCCATCTCCGATCCGTAGCAAAATTCTCTCTCTGTCTCCGTCCATCCGTACTCCAAACATTGCAGCGCACGCTCATCGCCGTCCCTCCACCATGATGATATGATACCCATGCCCGCTCTTCACCTCCGCGTACTTCGGATCCCCCGTCGTGCTCGGCTCCAGCCCGTACGCCGCCTGCTCGTACGCCGCCTCGAGCGACCCCCGGACCTTCCACCCCAGGCTCCCGCCCTGCCGCGCTTTGTCCTCGGAGAATTCGCGGGCGACGTCGTCGAATCTGGCGCCGGCGCGGAGTCGGGCCAGCGCTTCTTCTTTCTTGGAGTATTTCTCGCACTTTTTGAGGGGGGGGAGGTGCTGGTTAGCTTTTTTTTCTTGGTTCCCGCGTGCAGAGGGGGAAGAAGGGAGGGGAGGGGAGGGGAGGGAGGATGTACCAGGATGTGGCGGGTGTTGATCGCCGTTGCGGGTTTTAGCTTTGAGGATCCGGCGCTGTCGTCTTTGGCGGTGGAGGCTTTGCTTTTGTCTTTGGTGGACTTGTCGCCGCCTTTCGCTGCGGGTTTCTTGCTGGGTGCCATGGCTAGATCGTTTGTTGTGCGTCGCAGCGAAATGGATGTTTGATGTCTGGTTCGTGGAGATGTGGGGTAGCGCTGATGCCAAAAAGTTAAAAGGATGAGCTAGCTACCTTACGTACTGTTGTACGCTAGCGTAAGTACGGCAACTAGGGATGTAGGATTACACGTCATAGAGCACTATGACGGTAATTACGGTAAGTAAGACTCAGGCTCTATGACAGGCCTGTAATTCAGTGTAATAGCTTAGTAACCATAAATTTAGACCTATAATTGGTCAAAACAGTCATTTTGCGGGCAAAAAACGCCAAGACTCTCGGAGAAGAATATTTCTGATACGTTATGTGCGCTCACTTCACCGTCCTCAATTTTTTTTTATAACCTCACGCCTGAAGACTCTATCAATTTTTTTCAATTTTTGAAATCTTTACGTATGTATGTTAGTCACTTATGTATATAAAGATGTATATATAGCGTGCTTACTAATCTATAACCGCCAGACAAACACTATGACAGGTAATTACAGTGTAATTACCGCTAGTGTAAATGACTGTAAAGCGAATCTACATCCCTAACGGCAACGGCCAACCTACGGAGGTACTCCGTAAGGTTATTCGAATTCCTCACTACACAACAAATATTCGATTGAGCGTCTTCTATAGTAGCGTATCTTCATATTCAAAGTGTATATGACATGACCTCCTCGAATGAAGGGGGGGGAGAACAAGAAGTAGTTATAAGAAAATCATGCTTTACACTGTTCGGAAAGCGCACCCCCGGGGTATCATATCCGGGTTTATCTCCGATCTCTTCGGGGCAAAGAGTGAATTACCAACTCAGAAAGTGTCATATCCCCTTGTGCGATGGTAATTCACACCCTACCCCGGGACTACCCGGATAACGCACCCCCCGGGGTAGGGTGTGAATTACCATTGCACAAGGGGATACCAAATCGTCTTATCACCCCGTAAACTCGTAAAGTCATGTCTACCCCGGACCATGTCCCTTGGTGCGCTATCCGGGTAGTCTCACGACTCTCCGTACACGAGTTGATAGTCAATCGGTACCGCTTTAGTCAATTCATCCGATGTTTGTGATTTTGCATTCCGCAACATTCAGTCAATGATAGAATACCAGTCCTCACCCTGGATGTATTCTTCTATGCTAGTCGTTGGGATTGGAAAATCCAACTGGAAGACATCGTCAGCTCCTATGCCTCACAGACATTGGGAAACTTATACTAACATCCTTTGCGTGCACGATACTCGGATCACCTCCATCGTAGCCGAATTCCCCTTGATACGCCCAACCTTCCGCAACCTCGCGGCCAATACCACCAGGGGCCAGCTTGTCGATGTCGTCGATGGTGACCTGCTTGTAGTATCCACCGGGAAGCTTCAGGATCTTGGCCCAGGTGTCCATGTAGTCTTTCCAGCTAATCATGCTGCCATATGCCAGGACGTTCTTTCCGGGTGGAAGCTCGACTAGCGCTCGGACGAAGTAGCCCGTGTCCCTGCGTGTGTCGATCATCGGCATGGGCTTGTCTGGATCTGCCGTCAGAGAGAGGACAAAGGTCCCGTCTGGTTGCTATTCAACTCGTTCAGCTACATTTCTTCAAGGAGATTGTCAGCTCAGGACTCTTAACCTTTTGTGGCGCGAGGAAAGGGGCACTCTGCCAATGCGTGGCGTACAACCCAATCTGCAACACCGACATCTTTTCCGCCAACCCCGGCAGCTCTTCCTTGATATACTCGACCACCTTTGCTTTGCTATCGAAATGATAGACCCATGTATACTTCCCCTTACTCCACTTCTTGACATCAGACAGCGAGGACCATATATACCTTTCCAGCGTCTCTGTTTTTGCAGCTGCGTTGGCAATGTTCCTCCCCTGCTGCACCTCCAGGTCGAAGCAGAGCTCATTCATGATCTGGCCTTCCCTGAGCCGCGCTTTGCTGCCCGGATTGAAGAACGGTTGCCAGAAGTCGGTGACGGCGTAAATGGCGTGGGCGCCGGAAAAGGCTGCGGTCAGCGTGTCCGGGTGGTCGAGATCACCGCGGACCATTTCGACGCCGCGCGCGGTGAGCGCCCGGGCGGCGGGTTTGGAGGTGTCGCGAGTGAGGCCGCGGATGCGCCAGTTTGGCTCCTTGAGGAAGACATCGGCTACAGAGGCGCCCTGGGCGGAAGTGGTGAGCTGATGACTATCGAAAACTTATCGTGTATGAAGGTCTGCAACCTGGACCATCTTGGGGAACGGGAAGGTGGTACCTGAGTGCCGGTAATACCGACGATCACGATGAGTTTGATATCCATTTTTCATCAACCCAGATAAACAACGATGTGGTTTTCTTGCTCGGGCGGGAGGGATTATATAGCGGCCCAATGGATCGGCATGGACGCACGAATGCATTTAAAATCAAAAGATATCAACCGACGATTTCTTTCGAGCGGCTGGCTGGCAGAATTTCTGTAGCCGTGCTGAAAGTTCAGCAGGAATGCATAAATGCATTTTAAATCAAACACCACAGCGCGGCATTTTTCGCCCTTCCGCATTTTCTAGCAGCAAAGTATCGGCGCGTGGTGCGGGGTCGCTGGCTGTGTGAGGGCTAGTTGTAACGCCTGCTGCCTCGAGCCACTAAGGTTAGACCGCGCGACAACATTTCCTATTCAAACGGCCAGAGAATCAATAAAAGCACATCGCTCCACCAACTTTTCCTGCGCAAGTGCCCTCGACCTCTGTTCGTCAACCGAAGACGCCGCAGCGACACCGCGACCCGGTCCCAGCGCCGCGGGCCCAGACCCATACGGGCCGCCTACCACGAAGACAGTAGCATCCCCTCCGCTTTCTGCGCTCCACGCAGCCGGCCAGTCGAATACAGAAGTACTGGAATCACCCGAGGCTGCAAAGGCAGAAATGCTCTCACTTACTTCTGCCGATAGTTGTAAAGCCGCTTTGCTATTATCGCCTCCCACGACGGCCTCGTTGAAAACGTAGGGTACATCCGAGGTATGGCCAATTTGGAATTCGGACTGATTTATGGAGTTCCATACCGGTTGGAGACGGGTGGATTTCACGGCGAACACATATGCCGGGTTATTGCCCTGCCGCGAGAATTCGCCCGTGAGATTGAGGGACCCACACGCCATGTGCATATCACGGTAGATGCGAGAAGCGCGATACCACTGAGCGGTGAAGGTGTCGTTTTTGGTGACCTGGCTTTCGAACTCTTCTACTGGGTAAAGCGAGAGGAGTCGGTCGCGGGTGGAGTTGCTCAACGAGCGACTGTAGTAGGCGACAACTGCGGCTTCGGAGTTGAGGGATGGTGGAACAGATTCGCTTCCATCATCTTCCGTCCAGGAGGCCATGACAGATATTCCTGCAAAGAGGTGAGTCTGTATGTTCCGCGGCAATGGAGATCGATGTGCTTTACCTTTTACGAAAGCACCCTCTAACACCAGTCTGGGTGGCGTGTCGGGAATGATATCGCCGTCAGGAATAGGACGGAATCCCTCAAAACCGTAAGGAGGAGCAACTATCTTCGCTTGTGCCACCGCCGCAGGTAATAAGGTCTGTAATGGTACATCTCTAAGACAAGCCAGCGTTGCGTCAGAGTCAGTGTCATTGCGGCTACAGTTCAGAGATTGGGCTACGCCGGCAGTAACATTATATGGAATGCCGGTCGAAAAGTCACCAGAACTAACGGGTCCAGAATCCATGCTTCGGTCTGTTAGCTGCACACCATAAGGAGTCAAAAGCGTATGTTGACATACATGGCCCTTTGAAACACTGCTCCCTGCTGACCTCCAAATGCCACTAGCTGCAAGCCAACAGCCTGGGCTCCAGCGCTCTGACCAAAGATGGTGATGTTATCGGGATCCCCTCCGAAGGCCGCAATATTATCTTTGATCCCTGATACAGTCATGGGTCTGGAGCCATAACGCCCCAGAGTAAAAGCGACTCACACTGTAAAGCCATCCTCTGGTCTCTGAGGCCAACATTCTCCGACTTCGCGTCCCGCAGGGCCTCCGAAGCGGCAAACCCAAACACTTCGTGGTCAGCAACGAATATCAATCATTTACTAATAGAGATGCATACTGCCAATGCGAAAATTTGGCGAAGCATATATGACAGGATGGCCGCTTGCTACAGACGCCTGAACCAGGCCTACAGGATTATAGATCCGATCATACGCTTGACCAAAAGTCCAGCCACCTGCAACATTCAGTACCGGCATTGTATCAAACAATAACTGGGCGGAGGATCCACAGTACCTCCGTAGAGCCACACCATCACTGGGAGCGGCTCGTGCGATGAGTAATTAGCTGGTCTTGCAATACGCAAGCTCAGACAATCTTCACTTATATGTTCAACAGTGGAACCAAATGGGTAGATTGAGATTGTGCCCGTCGACTGAGGGCATGCAGCACCACTGGCCGTTGCTTTGATCGTTGAGCCACGCGGCGGAAGGTAGGATACAGGTGGCGCGAAACGGTTGGCACCCGAAGTGTCTTGGGCGTAGCGGATGTTCTGGAACTGCTCGACCCCGTTGGCGGATGTGCCTTGATACGAAATTCCTGTGAGGGCATCGGTGACGAAAGGGATGGCCGCGGCCGTCCCTAGGCACAGCAGGACGGGTGAGATGTTGGAAGTCCACATTGCAAACGATTTGGTAAGCCGAAGACTCAGAATGAACTTGATGAGCAATGGGATAGCAAAAGCCACAGTAGTCTACAGAGAGTAGCAGAGAGATACCGTACCTCGGAGATGAGATGATCGTTTCCAGAAATACGTAGGATTGAGGTACTTATAGGCCGCTGGTGTATGTCGTCAACGGAGAAAGCAGGACATGCCTCATGCTGTCATCGTGCCTTATTATCTGCATGGGAGGTTCCGAATTCGCCGATCTCTACAGCGTGACTTGTGCGTTGGTGGGTTGCATATCGGGATCCCGAGGTCGACACCCGAGGTCTCCATATACATACTCGTCTCATACCAGCATGCGACTCCTCGGTCGAATCCTCTCTTCGAGATCCGTAGTCTAGTCTTCTTCCGTAGTGAAACCTTGGCCGAGTCGTCTCCACTGTCATGTCTTTTCTGATCTGCATGGCGATTCGATCTTCTTCATGCTATTTATGCTTAGTCTTCGCCTCTCATCATGTAGAGACTCCAAAACAGCTGGAATCGTTTGCAAGTGTGTTGCGGGGTCCCAACACCGGGGCTAGCTACCTGAAGAGGCATATGTAGACCCCCCAGTGCTATGAAAACTCCCAATGCTTGTTCAGCTAAACCTGGAGTGAAAATGAAGCTATATACAGGTGTGGGTGGGCGGGGAAAGAATGCTATGGCTCTGAAAGAGATGGAATCGAATGAGGAGTTCAACACTGGTGGGCAGCCCATATAAATAGAGCTCCCAGCCAGCCTGCAATCTCCTGAATATCGCGTCCTTGACACGAATCGCGTCTCTATGAATGTACTGCAATATCGCTTGCTAAGCGATATTACCATGTCACACTATGCCATGCGACCGACTAACCCCCAGTCCCACTGGAGCGATGTTTTATGCGATGTTCCACGGGAAGGAATGTACCGTGTCCAACCAACGAAGAGTCGCGCAATGACCGAAAGGTTTGTCCAATGTCTCTGCAAATCAGAATCGGGCTTCCCAAAAGCCGTCGACCCTCCCCGCGCTAAAAGCTCCGGAAGACCGGCATCTCACATTACGTCCCCTAAGTTCTGGGCATGTGTGATCTGTTTAACAACTTCTCCAGGCATCCTTCACATCGCTATAATACACGACGAGGGTCTTTTTGAGACTTCGTGACACTTGTCACGTGAGATACATAGCACTCGTGACGTTCGAATCTCGATAATCAGCTCACTCACTCATGTGTGGGACTCGAGAAAGGAATGGATAATTTCTTTATAGGTAAGAGTCGTGCTTCAACAGCAAACCGGGCATGATTTTCTTCTCTATCTTCTTCTATAATATCTTGATTCGCCACAGCGGAGCTGGGGTGTTAGTCGCTCACACCAGACATCGCTATGCCTCGCGCGAGGGCATAGCCCATGTTGCATTGCATTGTTTCAGGCCAGCACGCCATGGCGATTCAGGTCATGGTGAGAGGTCATGGCAGGGTGGGGGAGTTGTACCCCCTTTTTGGTATGAAATGGCCTATAAAGACCATGTCATCCCATTAGCAATTGTTCCTGCAGTCGATTCTTCTCATTCAGAGCAATTGCACATTATCTTCCCACCCTCCTACACCTGTTTTAGTTATTTAGCTAAGCTATCATCACTCCAAGACATGTCGCTATGGATATGGGAGTTTGTCCAGTGCTGAGGTACGAGGATACGCCCATGACGGCCTCTATTCGCTGTGTTTACCTCGGCCTGAAATAGACCAATCATGTTGTTTATGAGCACATTGTTCAGGTCAAATGTTTTCGCGATGATGTGGCGTAGACTGACACAATACTCTACGTTTGATTCTTTGTCGAGATTTGTCCTCGTCTAGACTAAGGAGGACGGTGCGAAAGGTACCCGGTTCACAAAGTGGCTGAAGAGGACGTTCTGACGAGCGGGTTGAACAAAGTCGGGGGCTAGATATGGTGGTTCTGAGCAGGATATTTTTACAACGCTGAAGAAGGTTGAAAGTATAACACGCGCACATTCTTAAGGGAACTACCGTCTCTCGTAGATAGCGCACCAACCTCCCACATCGAGATTAAAAAATTTGCCTTCCATCTCGCGAGGCATCCGCCATTTCTCCAGACTCGGCCGACCCGCGTAGACGGCAGGCTCATCGTCCTCCTCCGCGAACGCCCCCCGCCTCTCGAGCTCGAAGAACAGCGCCGCCAACTGCTCGCGGCTCAACTCCCCGACCGGATCGGACAGGGGTGGCAGCGGAGCCGATCGATCCAGGAGTTCCATGTACAGGAGCACCTCGCGGAACGGCAGGGTCCGGAGCGCCGTCGCGAGATCGGTAACCTGCGTCTCGAACCCCTCGATCTCGGCGGACGACTGCGGCTCCTCGAACCCCCAGCGTGCCGTCGTGATGGCGCGGGCACGTTCGAGGCTTTCGGCGTACTGCTCCGGGGTCCTTTGGAAGAATTGGGCAAACATGTGTTGCGAATCCCTCTCCGCCCACACGTGCTCTTCCTCGTCGTCGTCATCCCGTTCGTCCCTGTACTCTGGCGCCCGTACCGACCGTCCAATCCGTGCTATTCTGCCTGTCATCTCGTCCATGAGTCCGTACTCCAAGTATGGGCGAGACTGCGCGGGGAAAACATCCGCACGGCAGTACGGACAGGAGTTTTGCGCTGTTTTGGAGGATGATAGCCATGTCGAAATGCACTCTGAGCCCACGTGGTGGTTGCAGGGGAGGCGGACTGGGGGTTCGGCGATGCTGCCGTCGTCGGGCGATGAGGTGCCGTAGGCGTTGAGGCAGATCATACAGGTGCTGTCCGGGGGTAGTCCATCTAGAGGGATCTCGGGAAGGGTCTCGAGGAATTGTTGCGCCATGGTTGGAGATTGTGAGATCTTGCATGTGAATCTCTGGGTTTGGTGTGTGAAGAGATTGAAATGTTAACTTCGTTGGTTAGAAACCTGGGTGTGTTTTTGAAAGCTAATAGTTGAAGCAGGTGGATGCTTTGTGACAAAAGGCCATTGTATCCCACAGAAGACAATGCGCTTTCTTTGTCAGGCAATGTTTCGTTCAAACAACTCGGTATGAACAACAAAGCGACTTTGACAGTGCCTGTGCACAATTCTCTGACCCTGCCTTCGTCTCCACCAGAGCAGACTACGAATTTTCAAACAGCAGTTGAAGCCAACAAGACGGGACTTGATTCCTCGCCATGTGGATATGGGGGCCTCTTGAAGAAGACTGGGGCCACGTAGACCGTACACGTACGCCTGACGCCAATATTCCTGTACCCGAGACATGCTCCACCACGGTCAGTCAGTACACCAAATCGGAATGCTACAAGACCCCTGACCCAACTACCCACACCTCAGACAATAGGCCGCCCCCGGTCTCCGTGGACCGAGGTTGGGAGCAGGAGAGCAGTGTAGGCGAAGAGACAAAAATGTCAGCCACTGTCGACGAATCGGTTGCTGACGCCATGGACGAGTTCAGAACAAACGGCAATCGGCTGTAGGTTTTGGTGCTGTGCAATCAGGCACCTAGCTCGAACGGGGGGGAATCAAAGGTCGGATATTGAGAATATCCTTATTAAAAGCTCGAACATCTTCTATGGATGTGCTGTGTGATGGAGTCAGGTACAGAGTATTCTGAAGTGTATATGTCTCATGTTAATCAGTGGCCTTCTTTGGGTTGAGCCCGATCAGAATTTATTCATTCTGCTAGTTGGGAGGAACGGGCGCTTTTTTATGTTTTAAACAACTTCACCCGGGGCCTTGAGATTCGCGTTCGGAGCGACTAGACGTGAGTGATCCTTTGAAATGACATTTGCGATCTTGGCGTTCGTTCTTTCAGTATGGTAGGTACCGGCGTATCGTTGACGGGTGGAAGAGCCATCGGAGCGCAGTGATAAAGATGATAACATCCAGCAGTGAACAGAACCGTTCCCTTGAGATTTCCATGCCTTGACGAGTACAACATATGTACAAAGCCTCAAGTTACCCTACTGTTATCCCCGAGGACTAATCTGAGTAACATACATATACCATGGAGATAGATCTGAAGTAGCAGGGGCGCTGCAAAACATCTCGAAATATCATCGCAAGCAATGTCGCACATGACTTGGGCTAGATTAGCTCTAAGTCCAGTCTCGCTTCGGTGAGACTGAATTTTGCGCCCGTTCATCATCAACTGAGGACTATCAGGGACTCGACTACCAACATTTCCGTCCAAGGACCTGTTCACCCGAGAGAGCAGCGAATATGCTTTGACCATGTACCACCAATGTTTCTATGAAGAAGGTATTTCGGATCAATGTGTGTCAATGTAACCGGTCAGGTCGAAGACTAATGCAATTTTGATACTCACCAACCTTGTAATTAAGAATGAGATCTGGCTTCCCTCGCCACGAGAATTTTTCTGAAAATGTGCAAAGCGCGGCTACCCTTCTAGACTTTTTTGAGACCAAGAAGCTGCGTCGTCTTCTGTTGGTTTGGTACCCATCAGTAAGATGCTCTTGGATGGAGATCAAGGATGTGTTAAACTCAGTATATCCATGCCTGGTCTTTCTCTTACCATCTCAAGGTATCGCCGACATGACCTTCTATCATGATTTTTAGCAGCCGAGCCGTAGTCTCACGAATACCCTGACAAGATCAATTGCATCTCGAATGCGCATCCGTCGGGCAGGGTTCTCTTCGCCGTATCCAGCGAATATGTGGTCCTCCTCAAAGGCGTGACAATGCAAAAGCTAAGTACTGTACGAGGTACCATGAGTTCGAATCATTGTCACGGTGTCACCAGTGACTCATCTCAATGTCTCGTTGAACCCCGAGAGATCCTCCGCGAAGGATACAAATCACTTGAAGTGAACGCAGCTGTTCATCCTCTCTTAATCTTGCCCAAAGGTGTTCCCCGCACCATGCAGATTAAATTCGATTTCTCTTCCGCGGACTTAACTCAAGTTGCTACCATGACCATGGAATCAATCCTAAAATTGCTCGGCGCCACACACGCAATAGTATCAGTTATGAGCGGGATTATCACAACATAACTGATGATCTATCTACACTGTAAAGTCTTCAGGTAAAAGACCACTGATCCCAAACGAAGAAGGACTCCATGGGCTCGCAGTACCCCAACCAGAATGCGTAGTGCCACGATCAGATTTGCGCGAGAAGATAGCCCCATACTCATACTGGTATTGCTATATCCAACGTTATGTCACTGTCGGACTAATAAGGCATCCTTTACCCTCAGGAAGGCGACACCTGAGTAGAGATTTAGCTTCGCATTAGCTGGTTTACTGCAACTGCAACCTACCACAATGAGGATATACCAAGGGGCCAGGGACCCCAGTATCTATCCTATATTTCGCTGCCTATTCATTGATTGTAGCCCAGTTCCAGCATTGGTGCTCGCCGGAAATTTTGGCGCGTGGGAGAATGGAGTCACGCGACCACTGTGTGAAGAGATGGAGATATCTGCATGGCACATGATACTTTGGCGAAGTCAAAGGTCCTGACACCACCAAGTTTCGGGAGACAATGACCGGTATGGACCTGACTGAGTCTTTCCTCCTCAGCAGTGATGTTAGGAAAGTAACGATCCCGGTAGGTATACTACCTCAATCTTTTCTGTGGATCATTAGAAAATGAATGAGACGAAGAAGGATGATTTGACTACGCAGTGAAGCTCATGAGCTACTTTCAGTCCTGCTATATAAGTGTCATCGCGATCGGGTACTTGTATAGATGCCATCCCAAGCCTTCGACGATCTGATCCGGACAAAGTCATGTTCACGTCTAGCATTCCTTCAGCTCGTTTCGTTTTTCGAAAGTTCCAAAAGCTACTTACTCTGCAGCAAGCTGCCCCATGCTCTGTCGACGCCATGGCCCGGCACTCCATCATAGGGGCTGTCGATGAGGCGAATGGCATTGAAGCGCACTGTCTGGTACTTTATAGCTTCTTCGGCAGGCGCTAGGAGGATCTCAAAGTGATGAATCGGTCCTCAATTAGATCGAACACTTGCAGTAGACAAGGTGTGTTCGTGGGTGAGAATAACTCGTATGTCTTCTGATCAGGAAGAATTTGGAAATATGCAGAATCAGAAGCAAAATTTGTAGCAACACAAAGACTCCATGTTGTACGTAGGTTTGCTTCAATCGGCTTGGACGAGGTCTGAGAGTGGATGTCTCTCTTATGAGTGTTTGCTCCTTACCAAGGCTATCATCAGAATTGTCCGCGGAAGTTCTGAGTTCTAGAGTTGAGCTCATCTATTGCAATGATTAGTAGAGATGCAGCCGACAAGAGGGGGAGAAAGCCCATCCCACTGGGACTTGACGATCGTTCGCAGAAAAGCTGAGGCGGTTAAGCCTGTCCGCTGTCTTCATTAACTTTTCAATCCCAGGAAGGTACATCTTTCAGACTCTAGTGATCATATCAGGCACGAGAGCGATAAGACGGGGTAATCTCGATAATGACGAGCGCAATTAGGTCATAAGCTGCAGAGAGCCGCCTATGATTTGTCCCAGTCGTCAGGTCTAGATTGATACTCCACAAAGCAACAGTAAGCTGCAGGACTACTGCATCAACGAGCCTTTGTTTGATAAATTCCAGGAATTATCCATCTTCATTGGATCGCCGGATAAGATCATCCAGCCGACGGCCCATCTGAATAATTTCCACCACGATCTCATCCGCTCGCCAAATCTCCTTTCCGGACAACTAGACCAACATAACCAGCCCTCCCGGTCATCCAACGACTAAAATTCAGCTCTCCACCATCCTCTTTGCACTTAGCTTGGCTTTGGGTGCTGTGAGCGCACCAGTCGCCAATATCAGTATGCCTCTTTACTTCTCAATGAATTATCTGAACGTGTCTAACGCAAGCATCAGTATGTGGCAATGTCGTGGCTCGCGAGACCAAGCCTGACCCCGGGCTTGTGGCCGTACCGTTTGTCGCCCCCATCGGGTCCCGTGGAGAAGACTCTGGCATTGGCTGCTAGAGGCACCGTTCGTGAAGGCTGAAGCGACGGAGGAAGGGAGGGAAGGCATCGTAAGCCAGATGATGGCTCGGGTCTTACAAGCTTTTGGCGGGAATCGCTGGAAGTCCAAAGGATTTTATATAAGTTTAAAGGAAGTTCCAACAACGGATATACTCGACTCCTTGAGTCATCTCTAGGTGGATTGCAAGTCGTCCAGATCAAATAAGCACCCGAGTGATTCTAGTCGTTCAAATTCATCAAGTCGTGCGGTTGGAAATTCGCAGCCGGCCTGGACAGCGATCATGTTGAAACGACGTGCGTAATATGCTTGAATTGTCTATTGATTGGCTGGCATGACAACCTCGAATGGCCGGGAGGAGGTTGGGAACCATCGACCATAATTTCAACAGACCATTGTCCAGACCTTTGCAAAACCCTTGGCCAAATCGTGTTATGTAGACATAGGGGTGGGATTGCAACTTGCATGCATTGCACGCTAACCGCATTTGGATTGCAATTTGCAGCTAAATATTTGCTAAATTTTTACTATATTTAGAGCTACCATGGGCCCAAAATCAATAGAAAACATGATCAAATGACCCCTCCAGTGACTTATTCTTCAGCATCATCCAAATTCTGTCTCTGATCCTCTCCATCGAGTCTTCCACATAAACAAACCCATTATCATCATCGTATTATAACATCAAGTCTTTCAATGCAGTCAATTCCTCGTCCGATGCTAAAACCTTATGGATGTAAGATAGTTTCTTTTTATCAGACCCACTTGATCTATTCAAATAACGCTCGTTGATGTAGATAAATAGTAGACGATTCAAATTGACTTGCAAGAAAATATTTCGAGTCTTTGTAAGAATCAAATTTTAAATAGACGAAGCACGTTCGTCTGAGACTAAATTATCTGATATCTATATTAAACGACTAGTTAGTTAATCAAGTGCAAGACAGAATAGAGATACGATGTTTTAGAATATGACTGAATCATTCATATAAATTCACACGAAGTTCTCATGTAAAAAGAAAGTATTATGCTGATTTCGAAATGCTTAGAAGTCTCTCATGCAAGTGATTATTGTCATGGTGCAGCCTCGTCTCGTGCTGATCTCGCCTAGTCTCGTTTAACCTTTACATCATCCGCGCATATCGGGTATATGGGAAATGAAGATGTGGGTTAAAGGACCGTGCGCCAGCTTCTATTTAGATAGCAGCTGGCCCTGCCCCAGCTTGATTCCTGGTCTTTCGTCTTGGCCTTTCACCTACGTATAATATAGCCTAGTAATAATGCACATTCTTCGCCAATACCTCGTTCCTTGACAGCAAAGATCNTTATTGTCATGGTGCAGCCTCGTCTCGTGCTGATCTCGCCTAGTCTCGTTTAACCTTTACATCATCCGCGCATATCGGGTATATGGGAAATGAAGATGTGGGTTAAAGGACCGTGCGCCAGCTTCTATTTAGATAGCAGCTGGCCCTGCCCCAGCTTGATTCCTTGTCTTTCGTCTTGGCCTTTCACCTACGTATAATATAGCCTAGTAATAATGCACATTCTTCGCCAATACCTCGTTCCTTGACATTACGAAAGACCTTAACATCTGATAGTGCTTCCCGGCACTATAAAACCTCGTTACCATGGGAGACCAGCCTCCCGACCTCGATACCGACCGCGTGCGAGTATTCCTCGCCGAAGTAACTCAGAACCCCGCCAGCTTCCTAGCCACCTTCGACACCCTCCGTGCTCAAGTAGAGAGCAACTCCTCGTTTAACACTCCGCCCTCGTCCACGTCTCCCCCGCAACCTCTTTACGACTCCCAGGCCATGGCAGTGATGGCTCAAGTGCTGGCGGCTGCCATGCGCGAGAACACCCCCGTTCCCCGTTCCAGAACCCCCCCGAGGTCAGAAAAACTCCCAGATATCCCCGAGTACGATGGGNTCATGCCTCGTACCCCAATGCCGCAGGCCCCCACGTCACCCCTTGTACAGTCGAAAACTGCCAGTGCCGCGATCCTTAATTCATCCGGTCCCCCACGCTCTTCAGGAGCAGGCCTAACACGCTTAAACGAAGCAAGCTCACCTCGTCTCGTCCCCTCGCCTCGTCCTAGGTTCCGCCGCGTTCCGTTACAGCTCGACTATAACTGCGCGATCCCTCATTTCTCGCCTCGCCTTGTCCCACGCCCACCACGCTTTACCGAAGCAAGCCACCACGCTCTATAGGAGTAAGCCTATCACGCCTCAAAGAAGCAAGTACACCTTGCCTCATCTGGTTCCCGCCCCGTCCCCGGTCCGCCGCGTTCCGTTGTAACTCGATTGCAACTGCGCGATCCCCTTGTTCTACCTCGCCTTTTCTCGCCCTGCCTTGTCAATCTGTCTCACAGGAGCTCGACCTTAAAGAGGGAGCTACTGTCATGGTGCAGCCTCGTCTCGTGCTGATCTCGCCTAGTCTCGTTTAACCTTTACATCATCCGCGCATATCGGGTATATGGGAAATGAAGATGTGGGTTAAAGGACCGTGCGCCAGCTTCTATTTAGATAGCAGCTGGCCCTGCCCCAGCTTGATTCCTTGTCTTTCGTCTTGGCCTTTCACCTACGTATAATATAGCCTAGTAATAATGCACATTCTTCGCCAATACCTCGTTCCTTGACACCTATCCTTACTATCTCAGCGTGAGATGGGTGAGATATAGATTTTATCTCAACATTTTGTGGCACGACTATATGCTACTTCAACGACTTACCTACTGCGAGAGGGATGGATGAAATCTTAACCGCACTTATTTTGACTGCAGTATGTCATAGTCGCCACAAAACGAGTGGAAGTCAGTGGACCTGCTTCTCTGCTGTAGATTTTTCAGCCATGTCCTACGCTTGCAATGTTCCCAGCCGTATTCCATGCACCAGCGATAACCGGGGGCGCGTGGCCAGGCAGACGCGCTGTGTATATCTGTCTTGCACCAGCACGTGGCTCTTCATTCGATTTCGTCTGTTTCGAAGCCATAAATAATCTTCGTTCCGCCTGCACGCGCCTAAATTCAATTATTGTCACTTCAGGTCGACATTGTAAAGATATGGGCGTTCTTGCTAGCGCTATAATACGTGAATGTCCTTGTTCAGGTCGATTTTAGGTAGCTGGCCCCAGCGGTGAAATCGCTCAATCATTGATAATTATCATTTATGTTTGATAAAGCTTGATAGGTGTGGAAAGGAGGTGTGTAAATAGTTATATTAGTTGAGACAGCTGTACTGCAGTGCAGAGATGTCGAGTATGCGCAGCCATATCGATTGATATAGCTGTTTGTACATCGCAATGCAAGAAATGTATAGCAATTTCAGAGGTATTAGGTCTTCGTCAAGAAGTTGTACGGAAACCTTTTACGTACAATTCGAAGCAATGTCAAAAGATGTCTGGGTCTCAAATACAGTCTCCGAACTAACTAAATTTTTGATATAGGAGAGATGATGAGAATCGATTCTATCGTGCCAGGGCCTTAGGGGGTTGGAATTCGGCTGAAGACCCAGGAAAGAAAAAAACACTCAGACGAACATGTCGTACTCGCCTTTTGATATCAACAAGAACATCCCCTCAAATGTTCGCTTTCCTTCATCTCGACCCTCGATGTCGACACTCTTTCAGATATCTGCAGCACAACATACTCATATCGGCAACTAAACTACCACCCTAGAACAATCGTTCAACTTACTCATAGAGGTAGTATAGGAGCTCTACTGGATCCGTCCTATCTCAAAAGAAATGGTTTTCCTTGTCAGTGTGGAAAGGGGAGGGGGAAGGGAAGGGAGAGAAAGGGGGGGGGGGGTAATTGAAGATATTTAAGGGGTATGATACTCACCAAGGAACCGTTCGCTCTAACTACTCCAGATAGTCAGTGAGTTGCTTTCACTTATGGCGTTCTAGAGATAGGTTTACAGGTCGAGGAATTCGAGATGGTAGTCACAAGGTTGTGAAGAATCCGAGAGGAAGAGGCTGAGCTTTGGAGAGTCGAGTGGGTGATGGTTGATGAGAAATGCGGTGCGTATGGTAGATGATGTATGCTGTACGGAGTACGGAGTAAAGAAAACCTTGATGCGCGATGTACGAGTAAGGGTGCCAAGCCGGCTAGGCTCAACAGGGACTAGACGCGCGAGTTTGTATGTGAGGTGATTTGAGCAGGAGCAGGAAAATGCACATTTGAGAGAAATCATTACGGGATATATTATAGACGATTTATATTCGCTCGTAGCTCTAGTCAGCACTTGACAGAGCACGTCCAACTACCTCTGCTATCATGTATTTATGCAGTATTTGCGAGTGCATCCAACGACCCCAGCGCACCGAGCAATGAATTTCCAAGTCTGGATCCTCCAGTATCAACCAACGAATTGTCCAATTTGTTATGTGAAACCACAAACTCCAAACCGTATGTGCAAAAGGGGTTGTCAGCTCAGTCTCCCGACTACATCCAAGCATCCATCCAATGCGCCTTCTAATTCTCCGACCCGATGTTTCAATACTTCGTTCTCTTCTTTCAAGATGCTGACAACACTCCAAGCTTCCGACGCTCGAACGCCCTCGCAGTTGGCGCAGGAATGAACAGGCATGCCTTTTGCCGCAGGTTGGCCCTGGGGCAGGCGGAGATGCGCAAGCTGTGCCGTCGATGCCGGTACATGAAATTCGTGTGTGCGATAAATATCTGGTGAGTTCCCAGTCGAAGCGGATGACACGGACAAAATAGGCGACTGGGCGCCGTTACGTCTTGAGAAGACGCTGTCGGCGGAGCTATCGTCTTCAGACTCGAAGCCCGAGTCGCTGACTGTGTTTGAGCGACTGAGACCGCCACGGCCGCTGCCTGGGGAAGTAATATCCCCAACGACTCGTATGGTTCTCTTTCTCGCTTCCTCGTCTTCTCTCCGCGCTTGCTTCTCCCGTGCCAGTTCGTCCACCAGGTTCATCATGGCTTCGTCTTGCTCAGCAAACTTGGCTGTCATACCATCGAGTTGAATCTTCAAATGTTTTGCTCGTGTCTCGACGCTTTCCGACTCTTCCGTCACAGTCTCCTTCTCCGCCATCATATCGCGCAGTGCTATTGTACGCTCTTTGTAGGCTGTCTGTAATCGGGAAAGAAGACCTTCGGCCTGCTGCTGCAGATTTTTGAACGAAGCGGGCGAGAAGGGATTCGGGGGTTCGCTAGGGAACAAAGCGGCGCTGATATCCATTTCGAGTAGCTCATCGTTGAGCTCGTCCGGCAGCGTTGTAGATTTCACTAAGGAGGCTTTGCTTGAGAAGAAGGAGAAACGTTTCGCCATTGCGGGCTTTGGCATGACCTGCACGGTCGAGAGCCGTTGCGGCAGGTTAGTACCTCGTATACTGGACGATTGGGCGATGGTGTCCAGAGGATCACCCTTCTCCTTCACCGGCGACGGTATGATTCCGATACTGATAGGTTCAGATTCGCCCTTGAACCAACTTGCAAGCTTTCCAGCCTTCTCTTCTGATTTGCCGGTGAGGATGGAGAATCGATTAGATCGTGTTGGCGAAGGCTGCCGCGACTGCTGTGGAGAGGGCTGGAAATCGGCGAATTGCGAGAACGTGTCGAGATCAGGTATGATGAAATGCTGAGAGGTGGGCAAGGTTCTGGAATCGGACGATCGAGTCGTGAGAGGTGGTAGGTCCCCAGTGGATCGGGCTAAGCTTGTGTCCGCTCGCTGATGTGATTTAGCCGGCTCGGTGATAGGGCATCCAGCTATAGATGGGTAGCACGTTGGTGGTGCTATTGATACAAGGTCCGGTAATTCAAGATGATGCTGGGGGGCATGCTGAGGTGGAGTAGAAGCATGTGGATTGCTGGGGATGCTGCTTAAAGTCTGTGGAAGTGAAATTCCCCCGGATGCAGTGTGGGAGCGAGGTAGCTTTTCGGTATTGGAGAATACTTTGAGCATTGATGCAAACAGTCAAGTGACCGGAAGAGCGACGAGTAGAGTGACGGTTTCCTTTTTCGGTAGTTCCTGCTACCAAACACCAGGCTCACGGAATGTCTTGGCTTCCAAAAATATCCTCCGCTTCGCGCCAATTGCAGTGAGAGCTGCAGCTGTTGGCTTTGATGAATGCAAGCTACTGAAAGAGGAATGTAGGCTTATGGAGGGACCGTTGATGCAGTAATTGTTGGCCGATTGGATGATGACGGATGAATTTCTGACGCAAACGGCGCGGGCGACTGACAGCTCTAGTACAACAGAACGGTTGATTGTGATGGACAATGAGAAGATACAAGGTAAGTGAACTTAAGTGGTCAAGGTGAATAGTAGAGAGACGAGGACCACACTCGACAGAGGCATGATAGCTTATGTATGGGAGGTTGGAGCTTTTTGCGCGTGGCAGGAACATGAAAGTGAATGGCGGGGAGTTTCAGCCTTGTCGCATTAGCGGCCGTTATCTCAACGTTGAGACGTCTGCCGGCCCGTTGTTTTTCCGCTCTTTCTTGGCGTTTTCCCCACGCTCCTTATTCGAGTCCTCCGACTCCTCCCGTTTCACAACGCCATGCTTGATGTATCTTACCCCTAAGTCTTCTCTGAATTTTGCTCTTCTTTCCCATTGAATTCCCAATTTCGAAATCCATATCCCCAAGACCCCTACAATCCTTCCATTAACTCCCTACTGTCTACATTAGTTCTAGATTTCTCTGCCCATGATACCATCCAATCCTCACCTTGAACTCCCCTCGATCTATATCATTCGAAACTTTCTTGCCTCAAACGATACCAAATCTTTGTCTTTGCTCCCGACTATTTACGTTGGTTTCAGGCTTCTCTACCCTAAAAACCATTCAATCATCACCTTTACTTCCTATTATTTACATTACTTAAGGCTTCCCCACCCTCGAATAGTACCATATCCTTGTTTTTACTCCCTATAATCCACATTCCTCAGAAGGCTCCGTTCCCTTAGCTTTTGTCAAATCCATGTCTCTACTCCGTTTTATCTACATCCTTCAGAAACCGTCTCACCTTTGGGTTTTGTCGAATCGTTGTCTTATCTCCTTGAATCTACGTTGATTAGAAACGTACTATCCTCGAGCTCTGTGGAATCGTTGCCTTGACCTCCATTTTCTATATCTACGTCTTTCCTGAAATTCCGTTCCCTTAACTTGTATTAGATCGTTGTTGTCAGAACCGTGCCCAGAGTCAAGTCTAATGGGGGTAAATTGAATAAGACAACTAGATAAAGAGCGAATATGTACACAGGAGAAGAGCGCTTAA